>PVHP010002924.1:58457-83691 GCA_004024765.1 Zapus hudsonius | reverse complement strand
TCAAAATACACAGCTGAGTTTCTAAATGAGGTGCTGGTCCTTAAAGTGTTGTGTGAATATAAAATAAATGATTGATGATCCTGTTTCTCTTGCCATGCATTTTTGTCATGCTGGTTTATTTCTTATTTCTAGATGATTATATGGTATTTCTCATCTCAGGAATTTAGCTCAAGTGTCAAAACTTCTGTTAGTATTTATTAACTTGTCAGGTTATGAACCTATTTTATGGGATGCAGAGACACCAAGAGGTACAGAGAGCTTTCCTGTGAAGTCACACAATAAGGAAATGTGCTGGAGCTGAGGGTTGTGGCTCAGTGGTTGAACACTTGACCAATAAGCATGGAGCTCTGGGTTCTGTTCCCAGGACTTCATAAATAATAAATAAATAAATAGAAGAAATTTGTGAATTTTTTATTATTTATTTATTTATTTATTTATTTTGGTTTTTAACGGTAGGGTCTTGCTCTAGCTCAGGCTGATCTGGAATTCACTTGTCTTAGGGTGGCTTTGAACTCATGGTGATTCTCCTACTTCTCTCCCAAGTGCTGGGATTAAACACATGTGCCACCATACTTGACTTTATTTTACTTTTAATTTTTCTTACTTATTCATTTATTTTGAGACAGGGTCTTTATAGTCTAGGCAGGCCTTGATCGTGTGGCAGTTCTCCTGTGTCAGTCATGGCTCATCATATATTCAGTGTTTTTCTTTTCAAGGCCATTCTTTGTGTTAAAAGAGAATTCATAGTAATATTCACTATTAATTATAATAATATAATAGAATATTCTAGTAATATTCACTAGTAAACTACTGCCCAGTCTGTGTCACCCACCATTTCATTCATATGTGTGTGTGTGTGTGTGTGTGTGTGTGTGTGTGTGTGTGTGTATGTATCTTTCTTTGTGGGCGCTTTACTTCATTACCAGGAAAATATATATTTTAAAATAATAAATCCATGGCTTCAAAAGAAAACATTGCAGAGACTGATATCAATTACCAAATGCAAACAGTGTGGCCTTTGAGGACCACTCTAAGGTTGTTTAGTGAATTAAACTATGGTGCTTTTTATATGCATCTACTTCAGTTGGACATTAAGGAGTATGCATCAAGGAAAACAGATGAGATATAAAGTCTATTTTTAAAACATAAATATTCTTACATAAAACAAAACAGTGACCCTAAAGTGTGACTTTTTGAGATATCATTAAAATGACCAATTTCACAAATATAGTGCATAGGAATTAGAGGACATTAGTGTATTCAGTATGAAAGAGGGAAATTGGTAATTTAGAAGTAATCCTTAAGTTGAAATGCTAGTTATCTAGCTGATAGGTTTTGAGATAATGGAAGAATTTGTCCAGAAGGAGAATTTTGGAATGTTAAGAGATGTGTACAGCAAAGGAATACAGGGCTGGCCTTTTATGTGTTTATAAATAATTGGTTAAATTTTGTCCACATGTTCCTATGGCATCCTTTAGGCAGTGTGTGATCTCCCCATCTCTTTTTTAATAAATAATTTGGAGAAAAACATTCCATCCTAGGGCACTGTACACCCATACCATGGGCACTGTGTACTTTCAGCCAGCTTTTTTCACAGCCCTGCTTGCTAGGAATATAGCAACCTAATGTTATGGGTGTCAAAACCAAGACATAGGTGTCCATTGGCTTCTCTGAGGTTTTATATAGTTAGCCCCTAGAGCAAAGTTTCAAGCCCTAATCTTTTCGCCTCCAGCTCTTGTATTGTTTCTGTTACTCTGCTTCAGCAGTTGTTCCCTAAAGATTTTATCACTGAATGCATAAATGCAGCCTACAGCCAGACTTTCACCATTTTGTCTGAATAAATCCCTTGCCATTTTCTGGAGTTAGCTACTTGCTTTTCTCTGCTCTTTCTCTCTTAAACACGTGTGTGTGTATTTGCAAATACATCAATATGTATGGGGACGTCAGAGGACAACTTTGGGGTGTTGGTCCTCTTCTTCCACATTGTTTCAGACAGGGTTTCTCTTGCTGTTTGCCACTGGGAAGGCCAGACTTGCAGGTCCACGAGCTTCAGGATTCTTTTGACTGTCCCTCACTGCTGTAGATGCATTGGGATTACAGATGCACTGTGCATCCAGCTTTGCCTTCTGTGGTTTCCAGTTGGCAGGTTTGTGGAACAAGCACTTTGAACCAGAGTCATCTCTCTATCCCCTTGCTTTCTCTTTTCAACTATCACTTTGCTTGCCTTTGGTTAGTGAGCTTCTCGTGTCCCCTTGATATGGTCAATTGATAACTAATATTATAAGTGACACAGAGAGAGTTTTGGAATTCCCCTCCTCCTCCTCCGAGTTTGTGTCCTCTGATGCAAAATGAATTATACACAGGGACAAACATAAATCTTGATTACACACATTTATTCTGAAATACTTAATCGGGAAAAGGAAAGGTGGGATGGAAAGGCATATCAATCACCATGTCGTTCGCGAGGTCATAAGGCATTTACAAAGTGCATAAATCACCCAAAAAGTGAAGAAACAAAATAACACACATGTTTAAGAAAATTTCCCTCTTCATCCCCCCCCCTTTGATCAAAAGATCAGAGGGGGAGGGGAGAAGATAACACTCACCAGGCTGGTTCCAAGCACTTTGCTGCCAGCAGTCCGGACAGAAGGGAAAAGGCAAAAAGCCCCTCCCAAGTTTAAGTTCAGACTTTTAAAGATTTTCCTGCTGGGGGGAGTGGCGAAACTTGGCCTGAGACTGTCGCCTGACATGAGGTCATCTGTCTGCGGCCACCTTCCTATCTACCTGTGGGAGGGTCTTTCTCCTAACCCCTTTTACCCTCATAGTAACAATTTTCATCAATATCAAGTTGGCTCTGCTTCTTACTTTGGAGGGACTTTAGGTTGGTGATCTAAAAACTATAGCAAAACTTTTAAAAGATCAATAACTTTTGACTAATTTGGAAATTTAGGTTTGGTTTATTATCGATGATCCTTTTGGTCTTGTTCTTTGGTGATTGTCAAAAACATTCTGGTCTTTAGAACTTCCACACTCCTTGGGTTCTGCTGGAAGGTTTTTTGGCAGTGTTCAAAGACGTCTGTGTTTTCGTACTTGTTTTCTATCCTGGCCCACCTGCTTTCTCTTCCTGCTGTTTTCCTTTTGTGCCTATGTGGTTGGCGCTCCTGGGGCTTTCTACGGCAGCTCTCATCACTTATACCACCCAGTAGTGCAGTAGTGTCTTTTTTCATGTTTTCATGTTTGACAGTTACTTATTTTTAATACGCTCACTTCTGAGCAGATGTGATGCAGGCAGCCTCTAGGAGAGGAAAAACAACAACAACAAACACAAACATGGCAAGTTCTAAGAGGAGTCAAGAGGTAGAATATATTAGGGATGGAAACCAGTTACTACTGATTTCCAAGGCTGCAGATCCTAGACATTGAGATCAATTTAAAATGTACTTATTTGCAAGGGTGGTTCTGTGATGTCAGTGAGACATTGCCCTGGAACAGACCCTGATTCAGCCATTCTTATTTGTGCTCCTGTGTTGGTATTGCTAAATGGGACACGGAGGACAAAGGGTGTTTGAGAAACGGGTCTGAAACCCCTGGCAAGCCCAATGGCGTTTCCCTATCTCCACCCTTGGCCCTAAAACTCCCTCCCTAAGCAAGCCACAATCCAGGTTCGCACCCCTGCTGTGCCTGAAAGGTGACAGTTCCTTTACCCCCACCATCTGATACATGCCTAAGCTCACGTCTACATGCAAAGCGGTTATTCACAGGTCGCTGATCACTGCCAATCTCCTTTGCCCATTTCTTCCCCTCCCTCTTCCTCTTCCTCTATTTAACCAACGGTGTTCCTACAATAAATGGGAATATTTTTCCCTCATTACCCCGGGTATTTTCGCCCGTTACTGAGCTCTACACATGGGGAATCATATTCCCCAGGGGACTGCGTCCCCAACGCTATAACACTACCAAGAAGCCATGCTTCCAGAGCTGAAACACTCCTGGGGATTCTCAGGCCCACTGGCACACCACCACAGCTGCCTGGGTCTGCCCTGCTGCTGCCATCACCACCGCCCCTACAGAAGCAGCCACTCCCAGAGCTGTAACATGGAGCGGACTTCACCTGGTGCCTGCCGGCTGGTCCTGCCACGGGGGCTGAACACTGTACTTCACAGCCCACCAGTTAGCTGGAAACCAGCAGAAGAAGCACAGGAGGAACCTCTCTGGCCCAGCCAGGTCCCGCCTCCCCTGGCACTCTCCTGCCCAGCCTGAGCAGCCAAGGAGCCCTGTTCAGACTTCAGGACCCCTTCTTTTAGAAACAACACTCCTGTAGTATGTGGTGTTAGTGTGTGTGGTGTATGCACATGTATGTGCAACATGAAGAGGCCAGAGGAGAATTCTGGAGATTGCTCCTCTGAGTACTCCTTGAGAAGGAGCCTGTCTCTGAATGTGGTAGAGTTGTGGTTTTTGTGAACCCCAATGATTTCCCCTGTCTCTGCTTCACAGAACTGGGGTTACAGATATGAATGGCCATACACAGCTGTTTTAAGTGGGTCTCTGGAGACTCTGGAGAAATGAACTTGGGTGGTCTCAGGCCCTCATGCTGTGGCAAACACTCCTACTTGAATAGCCATCTCCCTAGCCTCCCCATTTCCATTTTAAAAAATCTTTTATTTATTTGCAAGGAGAGGGGGGTGGCACACAAGGGCCTCTTGCCACTGCAAACAAATTCAGATGCATGTACCACTTTGTGCATTTGGCTTTATGTGGGTACTGGGGAACTGAACCCAGGCCACCAGGCTTTACAAGCAAGTGCCTTGGACCACTGAGTCATCTCCCCAGCCCCCCACTTTTACTTTTTTTTTAACCTCAGTTGTGCAGATGTAGGCAGCAGCTGCTGGCCTCCCTGTAATACTGGGAAGTGGAAAACCTGCCATCTACAGCAATTGGTCAAGAAACAGCCCAGCAATGAGGTGATTGTTGGGGAGTCTCTTGCCTCTACCAATAAGCAGCATCTTTTTTTTTTGACCTCAGAAAATTGAGAGGACTAGAGAGGAGCAGTTGAATGCCTGAAAAGATTAATAAGTGAGGTACAAAGACTGAAAAGACATTTTCTTGAAGGCGAACTTGCCTTATCAAAATATTATGAAAATTTGAAAGAAAAGTGAGTTAGGTTAGCGAGATGTGTTAGAAGAGAAACACTATAAAGGGTATAATTTGAAAATAGAAAGTTCACCCCCCCCACAGTTTCTCATTTCATAATTTAAGGAAGTTTGGGGAGTTAGGGCAATGTTTGAAACCTTTTTGATTACTGCAGTTCCTGGCTGTTGGCTCTCCCTTTGTCTTATGCATGTTGGTGCCTTTCACTATAGGACCACCTGGTGTGGGTGGTGGTTTCTTTTCTCATATAACCCATTAGCATAAATCAAATTTATAAATTTATTTGGTTTTAGCAAATGATCGTTACAGTATGATACTACTTTTTTTTTTTAATTGTTGTTGTAGGTGCTAGGGAGATAGGGAAAAACCTTGGATAATTCACGCTAGGCAAATGCTCTACTAACTGAGCTGTAGCCCAGCAATGATACTGTTTTTTAATCTCTGGGGCCTAAGGCCTTCAACCAAGGAGAAGGCAAGTTTTTTTCTAAACTGGCTGTGGCAGTGCACACCTTTAATCCCAGCACTTGGGGGAGGATCACCCTGAGTGTGAGGCCAACCTGAGACTACATAGTGAATTCCAGGTCAGCCTGGGCTAGAGTGGGACCCTACCTCTAAAACAAAACAAAACAAAACAAAACACAAAACAAAGAAATTTTTTTTTCTAAAACACTGGCACTTTTGTTTTAGGGTTCTCATGGTGTCATGAAGACAGTATTCCACAGTTTAGGACAGGTTAGTATTTATGTTCTAGAATTATGAAGAAGGCTGCCTGTGGGATTGACAAAAAGATGCTGCAATGCTGTGTGAGTTTCTATGTTCTGCGTTCTCATTTACAGTGGTGTGGCACAACCTTTCCCCAGATGAGTTATGTTAACTGGGAATAGCCAGGATGATAAGGAGACAATAGCTCATGAATGTGAGGGGTGAGGGAGGAGTCTCCTGGACAGCTGTACTTGTAGTGATTTGAAATGCATTCACAGGACTTTCAGAGCAGGTAATGTTTCTTCTTGATTTGTTTCTTTCATCATTATGCCTGTATGGCCTCCCACTGCCTAGATGTAATTGTTATTCCTGTCTCTTTTCCTCCAACCCACCCTCTTTTGTTCCTTCCTTCCTTCCTTCTTTCCTTCCTTGATTGAGCCCCAGGGCCTTGAGCATGCTGGGTACTGATCTACTACTGAGCTATATCCCCAGCCTTGCTCCCCACCCCTTTTCAATTTAGTTTAAGACAGTCTAAGTTGTTCAGGCTAGTCTTGAACTCCATATGTAGCCCAGTCTTCCTTAAACTAGCTGTATTTAAGACCTGTACCACTATATCCAGTGCTCTCCTTTGAAAGAAAACCCATCCTAGTAAGAATCAAAGGCAATGGAACTTACTCTTTTTCAATTAATGGTCGATTTGACCTTTTAGTATCTTGTAGGTGATGTAAAAATAAACCCAGAGGCATTTGAAAATAGTTTCCTGGATGGGTCAGCCATTGATTGTCAGGGACAGGGGTGCTCTTGAACATGACATTTTGGCTTTAGGTGTGTTCTCAGTATTGCTGCTGGCATTGAGGACCCTTTACCAGGATGCATGCAAGCCAGAAAACAAATTGCATTTTAGAAATGAACCTTATTAAATGGTTATGATTGGAAAATATATTAGAACAAATCACTATAAAAGTTTGATTTTTCTTACTGATTAGTTACAGGTGACAAGACTGAGCTTTAAGTCTGCTCAGAATAAGGCTTTAAAAATTTTTTGTGTACTTATTTGCAAGCAGAGAGGTAGAGAGACAGAGAATGGTGCACCAGGGCCTCCAGCCACTGCAAATTCCAGATGTGCATGCGTCTGTGCATCTGGCTTTGCAAGGGTACTGGGGAATCAAACCCTGGAGAGATGGCTCAGCACTTTAACTGCTGAGCCATCTCTCCAGCCCCAGAATAGGGCTTTTAAATGTTAGTATTTATTTTACTATTTCCTTGACCAGGCTGTTATTCCTGTTGTCAAACAACTTTATGCTCTGTTACTTTGATGAGGGAACTTTTGAATTCCCTGAGTGTCATGGTTGATATATTGGGGTTAAATTGGTAAGCTTTCTATTACAACTTCTTTTTAAGCATAAATGATTTTTTTTAAAAAAAGTTGGCTTGAGTAAGAGATGGCTAAGTGGGGAATTTAATACCTTTTATGGGTTTATATGCTTCACATGTGGTGTGCCTAACCAGAAATAACAAGATACACACCAGATGCGAAGGTGCTAGCTAATATAATTACACTGGGAATCATTTTCACCATTTAAAGCTGAATTACATCGAACTCATTTCTTCAGCTCTAATAGGATTTGGTATAGTTGCTTACATCTGAATTGGAAGCCAAGGTGAAGCACACACGCTTGGACTCTTACTAACAAGGCTTCAATCACATGTACTTTCCATATTTCCAAGCTTTGGCAAACTGCTGGGCTGGGATATTCAGATTAGTGGTAAGGCTCAGCTGGGTGGAGAAGGTGTACTGTAGTGGAAACTAACAGATTAATGTGCTTTCTGAGGGCTCCTGCCTGGAAACCCAATCTGAGGATATTTTGATCAGACACAATGCTCTTCTTAAGCCTCCTTATTGGAAATAACAGGTCTCTTAGCTTGAGATAAAAACGTAATTTTGCATGTATTTAAATAGTCAACAGAGGGCTCGAACTGTGCTTTCTTCGCCAAACAAATAGATCCATCCCCAAATGTGTCTAACATATTTGTCATGTGGAACAAATTTAAATACTTGAGGGTTTGTCTTGAGTTATTTAAACTCATCATCATCCTCCCACCCATGCATTCATAGTATGGCTCAGGAAGAGAAGACATTTTGGCAAAGGCAGGGTAAGGACAGTATTAACTTACACTGCAGTTGGGATTCAAAGCCTGGTCTGTGGTCTGTCTTTCCCTTTGCTCTCAGTCCTGCACTAGCAGAAAGAGTACTTGAGGTGTTTATTTCATTTTGGAAGATTTTTATAAAGAGCAGTTTTTAATGAAGCCTAGCACATGGTGTCATTATCATTTCTAACACAGAGAGCTCGTCTTCAATTTTGCTATCAAAGGAAAATGACAAATAGAGAATGCAAGAAAAGCCAGATGGACTGACTGTAATAGGAGCTTAGTATGCATATTTTGTGTCACATATTAGCATTCATTAAGTCAAAAGGGAAAAAATGAGTTTTGCCTACATGCATTAAACCAACAAGGCTGGCAAGAATCCAAGCTAGCTCTTGTGGATTAATTGTTTTATAACTGTTTTAATTAAAATTGTTCAGTATATGATTAACCTAAAAGTTTTAATTTCCACAAAACTGTTGAACAAATGAGACATTAATATTTTACATTAACCGTGGTGATACTGCTGTGGTTTGTGGAGCGGCTGCTTGTTCAAGTAAAACATGGCAAGTGGTGGAAGCGTTCAGTGCTCACACTGCTGCTACAAAGAAAGCCCAGGAGTCAGTTCAGCCCATGGGGGACCTTTGTGCAGTCACCCATCCCCTCTCGTTCAGGCTCCCAAGTGGGTGCTGGTTGCTCTGACCTGGGGAGGTTCTGAAACTGACTTTAATGCAACTTCCTCTATTGACACTTTCCACTCACAATCTCAGGTGGTCAGTGGAAGAAGCATGACCCCACAATGAATACCAATAACTTCACTGAGGAGGGAACCTCAGTGGAATGGGGGAAGGGAAAGGGAAAATAAGTGTATGGCCCGATGGGAATATGACCAATATGTTCATACGGTAAAGTTCACAATCAATAATTTTTTAAGAAAAATTCTAAAACATAAGACCTATAATTCTACTTACTTGGAAGCTGAGGCAGGAGGATTGTGGCCCTTCCTGGGCCACAGGAACTCACCCATAGAGTGAGTTCAAGGTCAGCCTGGTCAGTTTAGCAAACACCTGTCTCAAAATAGAAAAAAGAATGGTATATAGCTTAGAGGTAGAGTGATTGCCTGGCATGTGTGAAGCTCTGGGTTCAAATCCCTTAGTACCATAAAGTAGAATAAAATAAAATTCTAAAAATTAAAAAAAATCCAAGGAAGGATGGTACCTCAAAATACTAGTGCTAAGATAAAATTCTAGAGCTTAGGGGATCCTGATATTATTTTCTGTTTTGAAGTTACTTTTGCTTTTTTCTTCATTATGTTTGAAACATTTAAATTGAAATAAAAGGATATACACAGATGTAGTTTACTAGGAACAAAGTTCTCATCAATAAATTACTGCTAAGAGTAAAAAAAGGGATTTTCCTACTTTCTATAACCTTTTAAAGGGAGAGATCTCTAACTCCATATAAAGCCTTGCTCTCTCTCTCTCTCTCTCTCTCTCTCTCTCTCTCTCTCTCTGTGTGTGTGTGTGTGTGTGTGTGTGTGCGCGCGCGTGTGCGCGCGCGCGCACGACTCTAGTTGCTAGTGTTGGAGGTCTAGGGAAAGGCACTGGAGGGCTGAAGCAATGGCTTAGTGGATGAAGTGCTTTCCATGTAAGCCTGACTATCTGGGCTTGAATCCCCAGAATTCATGTAAAAGTTGAAAGCTGAAGTGGGCTCCTGTAATCCCAGAACTATGGCCCAATAGGAGCCAGATGTAGGAGAATTTTCTGGAAGCTGACAGATTAGATAGCCTGACAAATGCAGTAACTCTGCCTCAAATGAGGTAGGAGTCCACGATCAGCCCTGGAAAGCTGTTCTCTGACCTTAGTATGCACATCCACGCTCACAAACATGAGCACACATGTACACATGTACTCTCATCACACACATATACACACTGAATAATTTTTTTAAAAAGTACTAGATAGGTTATAAGGTCATAAATCAGGGCTTTGTCTGGTCTTGCTACCCTACCCAGGCTGTCACACCCCTCCCTCCCTCCTTCCCTTCTTCCCTCCTTCCTTCCCTTCCCTCCCTCCCTCTCTCTCTCTCTCTGTCTCTCGTGCACACACATGTTATAACTGGGGATAAGAAAAGGGCTGTGGATGGGGTGTGGCCACGTGCCTCCTAGCACTAGCATCCATATTCTTAAAGGAACACCCCCTATGGTCCAACCCTGGTCACCCATCAAGATTGTCATGTAGAGGAGCTTAATGGAACAACGTGGTGTGAATCAATCTGTCATATCCTTTTCTCTCATTGACTTCATAGTAGTGTGGGCATAGTGCTTGCCATCCTGAGATTAGAAGGAGCTGGCCAGGGAAGGCTTTGGGATTATTGACATTAATTCTATGGCTTTGTTTCAGGTGATAGTGACAATTGACTATGGAATCAATAACAAGGAAAGCTTGAATGAATGATCACCTTTATTCTCTTGAAGTTCTCCCTTTGGCAGTGACACTTTACTGGGGCTCAGTTCTGTTATTGGCAAAATGGGACGTGGCTTTGTCAGCAAAGGGTCACTGTGTATACTCTGTGTAGGTATGGTTCCTCAAATTCATAGACTTGCATTTTGTCACTCTTCACCCCACTTTCCATCTGTGCCTTCATCTTAAATGCTCTTAAACGGCTGGAATGTCTTTCCTCTCAGCCTTTCCCTCTCACCTCACCGTGAGGGCTTGTGGTTATAGAAATGCAAGATAATGGCAGTGTTTGAACCCCACAGAAGGATGCTTTAAAAGATAAGATTCATACGGCTCAGTGGGAAGGATTATGATAACGCTGAGGCTGTTCTGACTGTCCAGATAGTGATACGACTTTAGGGTGTTAGGATGGAGCTCACCTATTAGATGGGGTGGCACTTGTTACAAGAGACTCCTTGCAGGATTATGTCTCTGGAAATCTGGGGTGCAGCATCTGAACGACAGAAATATACCTGCCCTGAACTCTCCTAATCACAACCATGTGAAGCTGTAATCTCAGGCAATACTGTGTTCTGGCTGGATCTCCAGCTTCCGTCTTGAGTTGGTCTCCTCATTACCATCTCCAGATTTTTTTCCCCCCTAGCACCATAAAGTTCCCCTTGTTAGCCTTCCTTTCTGTTCTGTGTAACCCTCCTTCCTAAATTCCTTCTGTTTAGCTTTGTAAGCACCAGATTCTGAGCAAGTTATACATACATTCAATGTTTTTAAGTAGTTAATCATCAGAGTACAATGATCTGATGCTCGTACAAGTTGCCACATTTGCCAGAAACCAGCTTTGCGCAAGTGATTTTTGAGATAAATGCCTTATCAGGCATGTTGTTATCAGTTCATTTCTTTAAGCTCTCTTGAGTTTTATCATTGCGTGAAGTCGGGTCATTAGAAATGCGCATATCTGGACCACATTACTTTGGTTCTTCAGAGAATTGCCTTCACGGAGTTAAGAGTGCTGTGCCTTGGCAAATGGAGAGTAAGAACACTCGATTAAAGAATTCAGTATTCTTAATCAAATATTTCTTTCTTTTCCAAACCTTAAAAGGAATCTGGTATCTCAATGTTTCACCAATACATATGCATACACACATAAATATTATGTATACGTACACATATATACGTATACACACATACACACATTATAAAGAGCCTAAGATGATGTTGTCAGGAAAATATTTCTTCTGACCAACAGGTGGATGTATTCTTCTCTCAAATGTTAGTTAAAACTTTATTATGTAATAGAACTATTACAGCTCTCCAGAAATTCCAAACTTCATTCATTAACCAACTTAGGTACCACAATTACTGATTTGCATGGCGAGTACTAGTTTTCATCTGCTCGTAATGGTGTTATCTTTGGTGCATAGCAGGCTTCTAAGCCACAGTGTTCCTGAACTGTATGACTTACATGGACAATGTATCCTGTTCCTCAGGCAAGGGCACTTGAAAATGAGTCATGGGGCTGGAATGATGGCTCAGTGGGTGAACTGGTTGATGTTCCATCATGAAGACTTAAGTTTGGATCCACAGAGTCCACATAAATGCCAGGTGTGGTGGTGGCTGCTTGTAATCCTAGTGTTCAGGTCCCATGGCAGAGACATGGGATTCCTAGGGCAAACTGGCTAGTTTAGCTGAATCGCTGAGTTTTGGTTCATTGAGAGACCCTGTGAAGAGTGATTGAAGAATACACCCCGTGTCAACCTCTGGTCTCCTCATATACATGCACACACGTGCCTGTGCGTGCACATACACCAATGACTACCATCAGCACAGAATGAATTATGGATATGATTCCTGGTCTGTAGTATCTGACCTTATTGATGCTAAATTCCTAGATATCTGGCAAGAAGTGTCAAAATCAGGATGTTCACAGTAGGGCTCTGCAAGGAGCTGTGTAGCTGAGGGCTTTCTACCTTTCTTCTCCGTTTCATTACCTTAGTGAATATGCTCTTGGCTCCCCTGGTTTTCATTTTCAGTCCAGTAACAGAGATTACCATGGTGTTAAACTGCTCCACTGGGAGGCTGGATACTTTCCTGAATGTTGGGATACTTTTCCTGGCGAGCTTATTTATTTTCCCTTCAGGTAGAGAGGTTGATAACACACCTGGCTCCAGCTCTGTGACCCAGTGAGTTTATGGAATTATTTATAAGGGCATGGGTAATTCGGGTATCTGCACCACTAAAATGTCCCATATCCCAGCGTGGGTGAGGACTCATGAAAGCTGCATTATGAGAGTTCCCTGCCTGGCTTGTAGGCAGTACACCACTGAAGAGTCAGCTTCTTCCTCCCCCAGCAATTGCTTGAAGTTTATATAATCTGGTGGAGGCACCTGTGAGTTCCACCAGCCTATCAGCTTCCCTCTAGAAGGGAATGCTTAAATCAGGAGGAAAGAGCTACACAACCCTGGCTGTCTCTCTGTGAGCTAGCAGGCACTTCTTTCTCTCCATAAAATCTGTACTTGTACTGCTTGTCAGCAAAGCAGTCGTACTTTCCTCATTTGTTTTTCTGATGAACTTGCAAGCTTCCAAACATGCCACTGGTGTGTAATAATCCTTTTGTGTTCAGCACATCTTTTGTTTGAGGCTTAGTTACTGCTGCAGTTGATGGCATAACAGCCCATGACATTAATGCTCAAGTGGTGTGTAATCCAACAGATGTGCCCACGCAGGTGACCCTCCTAAGAGCTGCCACAGCATGGGTGGAGAGAGGGGGTTGATCTAGACATACTCAGTTGTTTGATTAGCTCATTCTTGGTGATTATAGTTTGACCTATTTTGTTTCTACTCAGTTTTTTTAATATGTTTATTTATTTGCAAGCATAGAGAGACAGAAAGAAAGAGAAGAGAGAGATAAAGAGAGAGAGGAAGAATGGGTGCACCAGGGCCTCTAGCCACTGCAAACAAACTCCAGATACATGCACCACTTTGTATGTCTGGCTTTACATGGGTCCTGGGGAATAGAACCAGGGTTGTTAGGTTTTGCAGGCAAGCGCCATAACTGAGCGCCATAACTGCTGAGCCATCTCTGCAGCCCTCTGCTCAGTTTTTATGAATCTGTTTTGCTTCTTGACTTTTGTCACATGCAGGTAGTATGGCCTTTATTTTTGGGATGTTAAATTTTAAGTCATGAAGAAAGTTTTGATTATAAGGTAGCTTAGTAATTTCCAGCCTTCATCACCAAATGATATTTTCTGAAAGCCCTGGGTGTATAAAACATACCTTTTAAAGTGCATGTATGGCACACTATACCCTCTGTGACACATAGTAATTGTGGCTGTCCTACTTTAAACATTACTCTGTCTCTGCACTGTTCCTATACAAATCTTTAAATACGGGAACCAGTGCAATGCAGTACCAGGTAATCTTCATGAAGATTCCCTGGCAGCCAAGATGAGTACATATTTCCTTCCCTGTTCCATGAACCCAGCAGCCAATTTGCTTATAGTTCCTTGCAGAGCTGCTAAGATCATCTTGTAATTGGTACTGGTACTGTCAGATTTAACTCTTTCTTGTCCTTCCTAAACTTAAGGTGAGCCATAAGAGGGAGTTTTGGTTTTTTAAAAGTTGTTGTATGACACTGTCCTCTGAGGAAAACAACTTTTGCCATCTTTATCAGAAACAGCTGCATCTGCTTACAGGAGACTCTCAAGATGGGGTCACTTGTCTTTCCTCCATAGAAGGAAGAGGGTGGGGAGGATCATTGGACCCTAACTTGAAAAGTTAGGTGCCCACTGTTCCAGCTGTATGCAGTGATATATGAGGTTTTGTGGCCTTTGGGGGGTGGGGTGGGGGAAGTATACAGAGGGTGGATGATCCACAGGGAGAGTGTCTTTGCCCATGCAGAGATGAAAACTTTTGATACTATGGCTGATTTGGGATCTCCATGCTTGCTGGAAACACCCTCTTGCCCATGCTCTGTAAGGAAACCCAATAAACTCATTGGTTTTCCAGGCTGAACTTTGGGAGAATTATTTTTTAGCCCATCTTGGGTTCCCTGCCTGTGGGAACACATGCTTGTCATTGGCATCTTCCCAGAAAAGAGGTCACTGGAGGAGACATAAAAATGATGTTCTACTAAAAATGTGTGAAGTATTTTCCCCTCTTCACAAAGACTTTGTCATGTTTTTCTCACGTGGAAATCTTTTTTGATTGTATTTACCATGAAAATCAGTATAATGGGAAAGAGCATAGTGTTGAGGAAACTCTCAGGGGGGCACACAGGACCCCTTAAGATATTGTAATGTTCTATTTGTTAGTCATGGCTATTGTTTTGGTAGTGTTCATTTTACCCTGGAAAATATTCACATTTGTACACTGTTCTACATGTACAGTATATTTCACTGTGTGTGTGTGTGGGGGGGGGTTGCTGGAGAAACATTGCAAATGTTCCATGTTACTCAGAAAACTCTTCAGTTGTGTTTGTACACATACAGTGCACTTGAAGTAATTAAGATGAGCAGATGAGGAACCGGGCCAAAGAAATACCTGCAGCAGAACCTGGGCATGGTGTACACACCTGTAACCCGAGCACTTGGGAAAAGGAAAGAGGACAAATGCTGCAAGTTAGAGGCCAACTTGGGCTACATAGTGAGTTGTAGGCCAGCCTAGGCTACAGAGTGACACTGCCTCTAAATAAATAATAAAAAAGCAAGCAATGTGAAGGTTAATGGGCATAACTCAGAACTGTGTAGGGTTTTCTGCAAAAGAAGGAGGATCATAAGGGACAGAACAAGAAGAAAAACATTTATAATATTCCCCTATGAGGTCATGAACTCATCCTCAGTGTACCCATCAAAATATACAGTGGTGATTTGCTCTCCATCATTGCATATGAGTAACACTGAGATACCTTGACTTCAGAGTTAGTTTAGAACCAAGTTCATGTGTTCCACAAGAGCAGCTCTGAAGGGCTTTCTAAGAGCCAAGAGTGACTTCTAGAGTGTGAGGAGGAGAAGATAAGCTGCCTGTCCTCAAGCAGTCTCCCACAGATGCTTTTTATCCCCGCTGTAGCCGGCATCCTTCTTTCCTGAAAGGTTTCCGGTATTTTTGCCAGTTTGCTGGCTAGAGTTCCCGAGACCCATGTCTGAGATGCCATTCATCTTCAGAGTTAAATGTCTTTCTTGCTGGCATTGTCTCTTTCTTGGTTCCAGCAAGTCTACTGCAAGGATTTGACATGTGATGAATTGATCCAGTTCTTCTTGGGAGACAGCAGTTAGATGCCAGCTCTGATGTTTGAGCTCTGGCTATGCTGGAAGCTACTGGGAATTTGTAGATTGCCAACAACTCACTTTATATTAGCTATTGGGTGACTGTTCAGTGGCTATTACATCAGTTCATAGCTCGGAAAGGCCAAATTCAAGCCTATCTTACACCTAGAGTGCGTTTCTAGAATCACATAGTTGACAGACAATTCTTTAGATGAGATCAGGTGCATTTAGGGTGGTATAACAGAGGACAGATAATTCTTTAGCTAATTCAGTCTATGCCCTTGGGCCTGCTTTATTCTTTCTCTATTGTTATGAGCTGTAAATCTCTTTAGAAAAAAATCCACACGTATGTGTGTATGTATGTATGTATGTATGTATGTATGTGTGATCCTCAGTAAAGACCATCCACCTCCTTTCAGACATAGTCTTTCATTGGCCTGCAGCTCACCAAATAAGCTAGACTAACTGGCTAATGAGCCCCGGGGATCATCCTGCTTCCACTTCTCCAGGTCTGGGACTAGAGCATGTACCTCATATTTTACCTTGTTTCTGGGAATCCTCATGCTTGTGAGGGAAGCACATAACAGACTGAACCATCTCCCCAGTTCCTAGACACTTAAACAAAATGGAAAAAAAAAAAGGAAAACAATTCCTCAGAAGGACCATGTGCTCTTAGAAGTAGGGATTGTGTTCTTCTGTGCTTTAGTGGAGCCCAGAAAGAGACTCTGGTTAAGGCAGGAGATAGTGGCACTAAAAAAGGAAACTGGCAGGTCTGTCCCTGGTGTTTTGAGTAATAAAAGGAATGACAGGCTGGCTGGGGATTGTGTGAGAGGGAAGTCTGATCCTCACATGACCTTGTTCCCTGAACCTAGAAGGATGATCTGCCTACGTGGCAGTCACTTCAGGGAGCTAAAGACAGATTTGCTCTGTGGCCTGCCACTTATATTTAGGAGCCTAAGGGAGAGACAGAAACTTGTTAGGGAATGATCGTGACTGTCCTGGCCTACTGCTTCTTCCTTCACTTAGCCAGAGGCCGGCCTTGATTGTTTGGAAGGAGAGCAAAGTTTAAGAATAATTTGGCCTTAAAATTGGTTCACAGTAAGACTGTATTTATATTTCTTTCCATAACCTTATTGGAGAAAGGTCTATTAAAAATTTTTGTATGGTGTACATGTGTGTGTATGCATGTTCATGTGTATATGAATGGGCACATGTGTGGAGACCAGAGGTTGATGGCTGTATGTCTTCCTTGGTTGCTCTCTATTTTATTTATTTATTTTTTAAAAATGACAGGATCTCTCACTGAACTCAGAGCTCACTGATATGGCTAAACTAGCTATCCAGCAAAGCCCATGGATCCTCCTGTCTCTGCCTCCTCATTGCTGACATTATAGGCATGTGCCATCATCCTTGGCTTTTACAGGGATTCTAGGGATCCAATTAAGATTTTAATGCTTGTGCGGAAGCGCTTTGCTCACTGAACCATCTCAGCTCTGCTATAATTTTTATACTGCTTCTACTATTATTATGTGTATTGCCTGCTTTAGAGTTAATCATAGGGACACTGTGCTAGATGAGGGAGTAGAGGATATGAACTGAGTATCTACTCAGTTAATTTTTATTAGGCAAATGAAAACAATTTAATAATGTGAGTCAAAATGAAATCATTTCCCAGTTATGTGATAAAGGATGAGCTATTTATGAGTTCTGAAGGAGTAGCCCATAGAATTGCTTGCCATTCCTCCCTTGTCCCCATCTCCCCTCTATTTACCTCCCTCCTTTTCTCTCCCCCTTTTCTGGGTCTTACTAAGTTGCCAAGGCTGGCCTTGAACTCTCGATTGTCCTGCCTCAGCCTCCCAAGTACTGGGGTAAGAAGATCGTGTTACTATGCTCTGCTTAGTCCATCTGTTTCATTGGCAAGTCAATGGCCAGGGAAAGAATCCTGGGGCAATTGCTTCATGGAGCAGCCATGAGAGGGATAAGAAGGAGCCAGGGGCTGGTTCTAACTTTTGGGCACCACATCCTATTCATTTGGGTTCCATATATTTTAGCTGGCTGCTTCTGTTCTGTGTAAATCTTGATGTCTTTAACTGTGACTGATGGTTGACAACAAGTGTAGGGCTTTCATAAGGTGAAACTGGTCTGAGCAGCTTTTGCCCTTGTTAATGTCACTTTTGTAACTGGACAGAGGAAGAATATTCCTGCTCTATTCTTAGGAATCATTCCAAGTCTAACAAGTCTCTTGTGCACTATTTCCCATTCAGTAGCTTTCAGATGGGAGACCCAACCTTTTTTGAGCACATGTCCTACGTTGAAGATAAGAAGCTCACTTTCACATATTTTAGAATTCTATAAAACTTGAGTCTGCATGTACATGCAGGCAAGCACATATGGGTGTCTATGGATGACTTCATATCTAGGTTGGTGTCAGGGGACAGTCTAGAGGTGTTGGTCCTCTCCTTCCATCTTGTTTGAGAAAGGGCCTCTCTTGTTTGCCAACGTGAATACTGGACTAGCTGGCCTTTGAGTTTTAGGACTCGCCTGGCTCTGCCTCCCATTGCTATAGGCATGCTGGGATTACAGAGACTTGTGCTACTTGCCTCTAGCTTTTACATGGTGGGTTCTGAACTCCTCCTGTCTTCAGGCTTGCACAATAAATGCTTTTAACCACTGTGCCAACTCCCCAGCCCAAAACTTGATACTTGTTTATATTGTCTCTTAAAGTATTAATTTTAAAAGTGAAACGAAAGCCTTCTAAATAGTATGGCTTGCTTCCAAAGCTAGGACAATTTTTAACTTTTTAATAGATTAGTCTGGGCAGTCAAGACCCTAGGTTTCTTTCTTGGCCCATCAGAATCTAGTTCTTTGGTCCTCCCCAGGGGGATTTTGATTGAGATATGGATTTTACGCCTTCAGCCCCTTGATGTGTTTGAGGACACATGTATCCACATCTCAGAAGATTGACATCATCTTGGCAGAGAATTTGAGGGGCATATTTTTGCAGTCTGTCTCTTAGCCTGGGAAAGGCATATTGCTGAGCTCATGGTGGAGAGGAAGAATGAAAAAAAACACGTGACTTACCTCCATCCTGGTGTTTACAGAGCTAATGATCTGAGTCAGCAACTCCTAACAGCTATCTCCTATTATCTTGAAGGAGTCCAGGACATTCTAAAGGAATTTGCTGTTTTGTCAACTTGTCATGTACCTCACAGCATACTGGATGGAAAGCAAAGCTCCCTGGAGAACACCCTTGTGACTGTCTAGGACAGTGTCTGTTTGTTTGTTTTAAGGCAGTGTCTTACTCTGTAACCTAGGCTGCTTTGAACTCACAGGGATCCTCCTATCTCTGCCTCCTGAATACTACAATTACAGGCATGAGCTACCTTGCCTGGCTCTGGACTGCTTTTATAGAATCTAAACCTTCATCTTGGAATGTTAGCATCACGAGCCAACTTTTTCTCTCACTTCCCTTGAAATCACTTGCTTTGAATTGTTTTGTTTGATTTTTGAGGTAGTCTTGCTGTGGCCCATGTTCCTCACACTTCAGCCATACAACTGCTAGGATTATAGGCATGTACCACCACTCCTGGCTTCCTTGAATCTTTTTATGCATTTAGAGAGTTGCTGAGACAAAGCTACATTCTGGTTTGTGAGGTACATGACATATTACTAAAGTTGGTATGGAGTATCTTTCATGATGTTCTGATTGTTTGGAAATTGGTTTGTGTACTGTTGTAAAACCAGAGTTTGCCCCAGCCTTTGTCAGGTACTAGTTAGTGTATTCCTTCACAAAGAGCTATGCTGATAAAGTTGCTGGTTCAAAGAGTTATAGAGGGGCGGGGGAGATAGTCAGTTGGTAAAATGCTTGCTTTCCAATCATGAGGACCTGAGTTTGATCCCCATAACCCACATAACAAATAAAAAGCTGGGTGTGATGGTGCACACTTGTCACCCATCCCAGCACTGGGGAGGTGGAGACAGGAAGAGGTTCCTTTGGGCTTGCTGACCAGCCAGTCTAGCTTACTTAAGTAAGGAGTTCCAGGCTAATATGAAGCTCTGTCTCATAAAAGATGGACTGCCTATTCCTGAGGGGATGATACCTGAGGTTGTTCTTTAGTATGCACATGCATGCATACACACAAATGTGCAAATGCACCTGCACCCAAATACATGTCACATACTGAGAGTGATGGAAAAGGATGCATCTTGTCCTCAGCGAGAGGCCCACAGGGATTCATGGAGTACCTGTGACCTACTATGGCTGGGAGACGGAGATGGCAATGCTCAGATAATCATCTAATCTGCTTGGCAGTTTTGTTTTTAGAAACCATTACTTTAGACTTTGGTGTTTTCAGATATTCTTATAGAATTTTGGGGGAGATTTGTGATTTTTTTTCTTAGACATTGCTCACATTGTTTACTCCTCTAGGTTAACTGTACGAAATCATCTGTTGTTAATTTTGTTGCATTAAATTCCATCCTTTGGTTGGATTGTAAGCAAACTCAGACAGAAGCAGGAACATTTGCAACTCACATAACTGAGCCTGAATGGTGGTTTTTATAAATGTACTTTTCAAATGGGCTGAGATTCTCTGCTGGGTTTTTCAATCAGTAATTTAAACCTATCCACCCTTGCCGGTTCTCCTGGAGAACCCTCTGTGAGACCCTGGGCAGTTGTTATTCTAAAGCAAGCTCCTGGGGTGAGGCTGACACTGGTACTGATTAATTGCTTTGAAGGTGCTTGGGGCTGAAAAACCATCATTTTGTAATACTCTCAGGCTCCCAGGCTGACCTGTGAAAGCTGGAGCATTGGATCTCAGAGGCCTGCATGCAGGAAATGCACGTCTCCTGCTTGAATCCTCATATAGACATTTCTTTCTCTTTTCATTGTGTTTGTGTGTGCATGTGTATATGCGGGTTCATATGAGTGTGGGCATGTGTGTAGAAGTCAGTCTGACATTGGATGTCTTCCTCAATTGCTCTCCACCTTTTCTGAGGCCGAGTCTCTCATTGAAAGTAGACCTCACCCATTCATTTAGACAAACTGGCCAGTGTGCCCCAGGGATTTCCCGTCTCCACCTCTCCAGTGCCAGGATTAAAATTGCATACCACAACACCCAGCATTGATGTGGGTTCTGGGGATCTGAGCCCAGGTCCTTGTGTGTGTGCAACAAGCGTTTCCCTCACTGAGCCATTTCCTAGAGGAAACCAGGCCTGTAGGTATTGAGGGCCAGAGTAGAGACACTGCTAGGCTTTTCAGCCTCTGGTTATTCCTCAGCTCTCTTCTGCCTCTTGAGTTGTCTTTAGGGACCACTGTGTGCAAAAGCACACCTTATATGCTATTTGGGGCTTGGTATCAGTTTTCTCTTTTCAAATTTTATGCTAAGTGGTGGTCTGTCTGCTAGGATTTTTGTTTCACATTGAACAACAAAAAAAAAAAAGATGATGAAATGGGGTTATTATGTAACCAGATCACCTCATGTCCAGACGAGTTTAACTGGTGCTTTGCTTGGAGCTGGCCTAGACTTCAGAAACCCAACCGTGGGCTTTATAAGTCTGTGCCTAGGGTTGTATTTCTAATCTCTCTCAACTTTTGTTCCCATGCAAGGGAGGAAGTGGAGCTGTGACAGATATATTGCTAGATAGCACACAAAACGAGAAAGACATGGCGTGAGCCATTCACAGAGACAGATTTACGCTCTGTGCTGCCCTCACACCATAGATCCATCTATTTTAGACAAACAGCCTGCCCACTGTATTATATTTCCGACAGAGACACAGCTTGGAAGAGAGATGCTGACGCCTTCTGTTTGGCTTTGGCCAATAGCTTTGCACATTTTGCTGCAGTTGATGACTGTTGTGGGGAACAGGAAAGTTTATTTGGCAAAGGAAAGCTCATCTCTAGACTAGAAGTGGAAGAAAGGAGATAGTATTTGGCTATACCATCACCTTGGTGTAGTATGTATGTGTGCCTTTGCTGCTTTCCAGCCAAATGTATTATCAAGTATGCAAGTATCCCACTTATTTCACAACAAGAAAAACAAAGGAAGAGAGAACAATTGATCCAAGGCAAGTGTTTTGACATTCATGGCTTCTTTTTCGTTTCCTGGTGAATCATCAGCATTGACATGTGTGATAATGTCTTTCACTGACATTACATGTGAGAAATCATTGATAGTGGGGTTATGTGTTCTGGAATTGGTCTGCCAAGATTTGGGCCCAGTCTCAAGCTACATGATCACTGTGCCACGTTACCTGTAGAATAGTGATTCCAGGTCTGATAGCACAGCTAGCTCTGAGAATGAAGCGCAGTTAATGCACATTAAGGCACTTCGAGCTAAGTGTTGATTAAACCTCGTGCAGCTGCATTTTTTAAATGATCTAACTTAATGGAAATGAATAGTATATAAAACCAATAGAAGGTTCTAGATGATTGCTTTAAAATCCTTACAGTGGATAGTTTTAAGGGATGAAAAAAATCCTTTTGAGAATGACTTACATCTGGGAGAAATTAGGAAACAAGAGGATTGTGTGTAGTTGAGCAGTTTTATACAAAGGGCATTAAAATATATGATTATGTATCTTAGATCTCTGATAATGTATTTGGAAGAAGAAAAGAGAACATGGGTTATATGCATCATCAATAGAGTAGATTTAAAATTTTTAATTTATCTTAAACTGGATTGGACAGTTAAATGTTACCTTTCTCATAAGGATTTAGAGATGAGGAAAAACTAATTTTTTTCAGCCTTAAAAGTCTTTTAATGAAATCAGCCATTCTTTCTTGATTTCATTGTTTTCTTTTAACATTGTATATTTCTCTATCTTTCTGTTTATCTCTATCTCTATCTTTTTATCTATTTATAGATCTATCTAGCTATTGCATTTTTGGGGGGCAGGGTCTCAACTCTAGTCCAGGCTGACCTAGAATTCACTCTGTATCCCAGGCTGGTCTTGAACTCATGGCACTCTTCTTACCTCAGACTCTCCAGTTCTGGGATAACAGGCATGCATCATCATGCCTGGCTCATACTGCATTTTTAAAATCAGATCTGTTTTAGGAGGCCATGTTGATCAGGAAGGCCTGCTTAAAGCATCATCAAGCCCTCACAGTCAGCCTTATCACTAACTGTAAATTTTTATTCTGAAGTTCATACTGCTGGAGCAGACCAGGTTGTCACCATATATGCACAGAATGTTGGCCTGGGTGTTGGGTTCAAGAGCAGTGAGTGAGTGAGCTTAGGCAAGTCACCTTAGCACCCTCCCTGCCATTGGCATAACTTTAGACTTCCCCATAATATTATTTGTGTGTCGGTGGAAAGGGCACATTCAACACACAATTTGAGAAACTGAATAACAGACACTGTGCTTGGATTGAAATTTTAGACTCATGATTGGAGCCAGGTGCCTGGCACTCTGGAATTAAGTATGAAGGTTAGAATCTCCTTAGAACTCTTCCTTACAGTTTTGCCTGCTTATTACAGTCAGATGTCCCAGTTAACTTAGACTAGGGTTATTTTGTTTTCTTTGCAAGCTCAATTTTTCATACGGGTGTTGTGAGTCCTGGCTGGCTGCTATCTTGTAGAAGTATCACTTACTACTAATACTGAATTCTTAGCCCTGACATGCCTCATAGTCTCATTAGTACATCCCTTCAGAAATCTGATTCACATATTTGAAACTTAGGCAGTCTAAGATCTTTCCATGCCTGCCTTCTCATGGGTGGTTAGCTGTGCTGCAGCCAGCAGCCATTGGCAGTTCTGTCGATCAGTACAGAGGCAGAGAGGGGAAGACTTACTCAGAAAATAGACAGTTTCTGTTTGAAGAGTCCTCAAGTCCTTTTCAGTAGGGAATGATACACATGTGGGAACCTCCCTAGTCTCATTCTTCCCCAACTGTGAGATGAAGACATTGGGCCAGGGTATGTTTAAGGGCCTTCCAAGTTGGCAGGCATCTTGAGACTGGAAATAGCCTGGGAGCTTCTTAGGACATGATGAAGGCCCTCTTTAATAGTAAGTATTTTTAATAGCTGTAGGTTTTGGGGTGGAGGAGGAAAGGGCAGGTGATAGAGCAGGTGTGGGGAAGAGACTGGTGAGGAGATGGTGGTAGGAACCCCTTCCAGAGTGCTTGAGAAACACTGTGACTTGGGATAGGCTCAAACCTCTTTCTGAAATGGTAGCTCCCTTTATGCCTTAGGAAGGCTGCTGCCCTAGGTCAGAGCTAGGAAGGAAGGACTGATGGATTCATGGGCACATTCTATCTTTCTGCTAGTGCTTGTCTTCACACCCTGTTGCCATTTATGGTTTTTTGATGAATGATTAATTAGAAAAATAATCATTTGTAAGTTGTGAGTGAACCAGACATTTGGTCCTGCCTGTAGGGAAAGGGCGCCTCTCAGCTGGGTGTAGCTTGCAGCCCGTACAGTACATGAGTGCCTCTGTATTCCCACAGCAGTGAGGAATTTACACGGAGTTCCTCTTCAGCATGTTAATGCCTGCTACAGCTGAGTAACTAGTGAAAAATAACAGCAAATGGGGAGAGTAAATATTTAATGTTTCTCGATCATTTATAGTGCAAAATATGTGTTTTGATTTAGGAGGGTAAAAGAGCCTTGGACATCAGTGACAGTGTTGACTTGTCATTACTTCCTTCTTTGTATCTTTTTTCTTTCTTTGTACTTAGCTAAGTTAAAAAGAAAGATAAAATGGTTGTAGCACAGGTAGATTTCACTAGGGGAGTGGTTTTTCTGTAACTTTCAGGACATAGTTTCCTGGCAGTTTGAATCTATACTTTCTATCTACAGCATCATTGATTAAATGCCGGGTGTGGAGAGAGACTGCCTCTAAAATAAAGCTTTCATCAGGTTCCCCTCCTGCTTAGAAACTTGAGTGACTAGCCAGTGGCCCTATGATGGAAGCTTTTTCAGGGCTTGTTTGCCCTGATCCCAGCCTCACCCCCTAAAGCAGCACAAATGTGGCCCCTGTGCTCAAGCTCTAGTGGTTGATGGCTTGTCCCTGTGATGTACTGGAGGATTTCTCCCTGGGGCAGTTCTGCACCTGTCTTTCTGGGTGGCAAATGACCCAGTCTTTTTAAAAAAAATAAATCTTAAATCCACTCTTCCTCTAAGGCCCAGTTCCTGTTTTCTCTGTCCCCTCTCTTTCCCTTCTTTCTCTCTTCTCTTCCCTTTTTTGTCTCTCTTCTCCCTCGCCTCCTCTCTCTCATTTCCCCTCCTTTCATCCCTCTGTTTTTTATTTTTTCAGGTAAACAACTTGTTGCCTATAGGAATTTCAGTTAAAAATTGAGCTTAGTAGGAAACAGGCTTTAAGTACATTGCCATGGTTTCTGAGAACACACAGTATTTTTAGATAAGGTTTTAAGTGGGTGGTCAAGTTCAAAAGCTGATAGTTTTCATAAAACTGCTGCTTTGGTCTCAAAGATGTGCCAGAATCTATCTATCTGCCTGCCTGCCTGCCTGCCTGCCTGCCTGCCTGCCTGCCTGCCTGCCTGCCTGCCTGCCTGCCT
>PVHP010002924.1:0-58357 GCA_004024765.1 Zapus hudsonius | reverse complement strand
CACCCTGCACCTTCTGCCCTCCTATCCCAGAGGCTGTCTTCAGGGTCTTAGACTTCATGTATGGAGTCATTGGGGTGGGGACAAGCTGCTGAGAATGGATTGTAGGAAGGTAGATTTCACACCAGTATAAGAAAGAATTTTCTCATTAGTGTCTTTTTCTTTTCTCTTCTCTTTTTTGTTATGTGTGGCTTGTGTGTGTGCACATACCTCATGCACATGAATGCAGAGGCCAGAAGACATTGGCTGTCCTCTGCTCTTGCTCTTCTGTCTTATTTCTCTGAGACAGGCTCTCTTTCTAAACCTGGAGCTCCCTGGCTATCCATGGAGAGCCCCAACAATCCTCCTGTCTATGTCTCCCTTAGTGCTGGGCATGGCTATGGTTTTTACATGGACAGTGGGGATAGAACTCAGGTCTTCATGCTTGTGCAGTCAGTGCTCTTACCCACTGAGCCATCTTCCTCAGCACTTCTCACAATGCTGTTGAAAATTAAATGATACCACTCTGTCAAGAGATAGTGGGAAGAGATGTGAGCATGGGAGCTAAGTAGCCACAGTATCAGTAGGTGACATTGAGAGGAGGTCATTGCTTCTTCTAGGGTGTTGAAGAAAGATTCAGTAATAGAAAATGACAAACCTTAATCTTTCTAAAAATAGGATTAATTCCCATTAAAATATCTATTATATTTTGTGATGTGTATTACAAATCGGTATAGTTTTCTGACTGGATACTAAAATAATGATGAAGGCAGTTTGAGGTCTAGAAGCAAGGGATCTTAGCACTGGGTTCAAGGACCTCAAGAGATGTGCATTAAGAATGAGGAGAGACTAGCAGCACTTTGAAGGGTTGGAGTGAAACAGTTTCCTGTAAAAAGTGCATTTGGTATTACCATTGATACATGTGAGAAACTTTTTAAAAATCCCAATGCTTTTCAAAATATTAGTCACATAACCAACCATTCGGCTACAAAAATGTCTCTGGACAATCACTTTTGAATTACAGAATTCTTTTTTAGAGTGAAGAAACCTGGCCCAGGGTCCCAAGTTGTAATGCATGTGCATATCTTCTTGTAGATGCTGTGACAGTTTTTGCCAGATTGGCAATAGTGGCTCTGACTCTGAAAAGGTTTGGAACCGCTTTGGACGTTTTTGGACTTAACCCACATGGAAATACATAGTTCTTAACCCACTATAGTTCTTAACACCAGCCATAAAGAACGGATTTTGCAAGCAGTCTCATGAGGTTAAGAAATGTGATTTGGGTACATGCAGCAGATGGTCTGTTAGTTAGGCAACACAGCACCACAGGCGAGGGCTTCCTGTAGGAGTCATTATCTAGGAAGGAGGTTTGTGTATATATGAATCTTCTTTTGCAATAGGGATTTGCATTACTATTTTGACCATACCACATATCATATATGCAAAGTCTCATTATTGGAAAATTACAGAACTATAAACACTATAAATACATGCCACTAGACATCATGAGATTAGCCAAATCTTCAACAAATGAAATTTTATGATGATTTAAAGCGAGCAATTTATATTTCAAGAGCTGGAATAGCAACACTGCAAAACAATGACTGATTTAAGACCACCTTGAGGTTATAGTAATAATAAATTGTCTGTCTGGACAACTGTGAGAATTCAGAATCCCTGCTGTTAGTGTGTGAGTGCACAGTGGGGTATGTGTGGGCACAGCTTTGCGTAGCAGCACAAGTTCTCGGTAGACCAGTTCCAAATTCTTTGTACTTTCTGCTGACTTGCTGATTTTAATTTATCAAGACAGATTTTAAGAATTTCCTAGCTCGCTTATTAGACAAGCAGTAAGTAGTGCTCAGTCATAATTAAAGAAACAAACCAACAGAATTGCGTTTCTGGTCACTAGTGGTTCTAGGACCCCACTTTAAGAAACACAAGTATAGTGCATGGGTTTACAGGAAAACAACTTTAGGCGTTTCAGGTAGGGCTAATACCCAGGATACTTTCCGCATTCCATGATGAGTATAAATGCCATTGATAAACTATGACCTTTTTTTTTTTCTCTTAAACTATGTCCTTTCTTTTTAAATGTCCCTCTGTTTACCGGCCCCTTATACCTATCATTAAAGTAAGATCAGCAGCTGTGCGTGAGTAATTTTTTTCCCCTTCTATTTTCTGTGCTTCTCCTAGCACGTTGAAATACCCTGGCACTTTCTTTCCTTTTTGAAAACACAAAAGAGGATTAGGCCATATAATGGACTATTTATGTGTCAAATTAAACGTTTTACACCGAGGCTGTTTCTGAGTTATGTGAGCAGTAAAAATATGTATTAAGCTGCCAAGCCTTTTAAAAAATGCATATTATTTAGCTGATAGCCTGGAACAGTCTGATGGACCCATAATGGTGCTTTGAGTAAATACGCATTTGAACAATTTATGAAACTTATGTTTACATGTGTATTAAATAGACTGGGTAGGGAGTGACCAAAAGTTATTACCGCTTGACAGCTGCTGTCTAGTGACCAATTTAAAGTGAATTGGTGGATTCCCCTTAGCGTGGAGTAAGCAGGTTTCCCACCAGGTTGAACTTATTGTGTAATCTTTGGCTTGTGAGTCCTCAGCCCGGGAGGTATATGTGCCTGGAGTCTCTACTCCCCAGTGACTTATACCTTAGCCTCACATACATGATCTCATTCATTTCATTCCGTGTCTAGAATTTCTTAAAAATACAGCAATGTTACCACAATGCAAGCATCATGGAACACTACTCTGCTCTGGGGAATAGGAATTGTTATGATAATGTGTCCCTGTCAGTAATACATGTTTTCATGCTCCCTTACTTTTAAACCATACACATACCTACACATGTGAAATTTACCCCCAAGTCAAGAGTTTAAAGAGCTGAGATAAAAATAAGTATATATAGACAATACATTTTTCTTTGTGTGCCTTAATGAATCTTTCTTGGAATCCTTGGGAATACACAGAACTTGTATTGAAATCTGTGAGGTGGAAAGGTCACCATGGATTGTGGAGTCATTCATAAACTTGGGCAAGTCATTCAACTACCTTGTGCTGTAGGTCTTCTTGTTAAATATGGATGCTTTCTCTGCCTGCGAGGTTGCCATAAAAATTACTGATAATAAATGTCAGGTGTCCACTTCAATACTGGCCAGAAAGTCTCTTCTTCAGAGAGGCTTTGCTAGACCAATAAAATAGCAGCATCTGCTCTCACCAGTCATTCTCTCTGTACTCTGCTTTATTCATAATAAAACACAATTTCACCATCTGAATTAATAGTATTTAAGTATCTACTCATTTGGAAGCTTTGGATTTTCTTTAATCTTACTTTTTTATTTGGTGCAGCTCTTAGAATAATGCCTGAATGGGACATGGCAGGTACTCAGTAAATATGAGTTGAAATTTGAATATTATTTACTTAGTAGTTAGGTAATAACATATCATTAATACCTTCATTGAGTGCCCTGCACATACTTGTTGCTCCAGGATAGAAGCATGGATTGCTCTGGGAGGGGGGGGTGTCCATGCTCAGAGGGGTTTTTCCCATACAAAGGGTAGTATTTTTTCCCCTTTGTTACAGCCAGGGTGTGTTAGGCATGAAAAAGTTAGAACTCTCCAGCCATGAATCTGACCAAGGTGAGTTGGAACCACTTTGACCTCCTTAGCTGCTTTTCTTTGCTCACTGTCATGAAGCAGAGACTCCATGTGCACACTCATGAGCACTTGTGGGGGCAGAAGTATTGCTAGTGGCCCTCTGGAATTACTAGGACAACACTTCTAATATCTCTTCCATTCCAAGGCAGACTACTGCGCTGTCCTTAGCTTATTTGAGGTCTGTGGACAGGATGAACACGATTTCTTGCATGGTGTTAACTATTCTCCCTGAAGAAGAGTGTACCTCGCAGGACTGTTTTATTTGGTGGCTCCTTGAAAGGACTTGTTGCAGAGACACCTGTCATTTAAAAGGCCACAGTCTTGATAGGGCAAATACAGTAAGCATATAACTTAGAAGTCTGCATTGACTCCTATAGGCTCCAGCTTTCAAGAATGGAGAATACATTGTCTGAAAAGGCCCCTTATTTGAATGCAATCTTTATCCAAATTAATTTACAAGCATCCAAAAAGCACTCTCAGCATAGGAGAGCTAGAAAAGACCTGGCTCTGACTTGGCAGAGAAAGGTGGAACTTTCATAAACTAGACTAGCGCATGGGTGAGCTGGAGGAGATTTGATGTTACCTTTCTCTCAGAGGAGAAAGGTCAGACTTAGAGATTTGGGGACCTGCTAAAATGCTCCTACTTGTACACCTAGTTGATGAGAAGGTTGGAGGTACACATCTGATATTCTTGCTTTTTTTTTTTTTTTGGTGGGGTGGTGGTGTTGCTGCTCCTGCTGAAGGTTGCATCTAGGGCCGTGTGTATGCTAAGTACACTCTACCACTGGGCTACATTCCTAGCTTCTGATTATCACATCATTACTGTAGCATGGTGGTTCTCAAAGCAGTTAGGGTTACAGTCCTCCTTCATCACTTGGTGCTTACTAGATAGCATATTTCACTCTCCTCGACCACCTTGTCCTTACCACCACCTCCAAATCAAACACTTTAAATTTTTAAAATCTTAAATGTTTTCTGTGTGTATGTGCATGTATGTGTAAATTGCTGCATATGTGTATGTGGAGACCAGAAATCAACGTCCTTTGTCTTCTCACTTGCTGTCCACCTTATTCTTTGAGACAGGGTCTCTGCCAGAGCTCAGCGAGTCAGCTAGACTAGTTAGCTGGTGAGCCCCCAGGGATTCTCCTGATCTGCCTCTCCAGCGCTGGGATTACAGGCATACACCACCAGGCACCAGCATTTTATGTGGGTGCTGAGGATGGAACCCAGGTCTTTATGCTTCTGAGCATAAAGCATTATGCTCAGAAGTGAGCATTACCCACTGAGCCATCTTCCCAGCCCTCATGGGCCCTTCAGGGTAATTCTGATGGCTGCTCATGTTTGCTTACCACTACTGTGGTCTTTGCATTCATTCTCATCTATTTGGTGTGTAGGTTCTGTGAGGCTTTAGGGAGATTGGCCAAGTTTTATAGGAAATACTAGATTTTTATTTATCCTTTAGATTTCTCTATTTTTAGAGAGATAACTGCACTTTAAACAGTTTCACCTTGAAGTGATGGCTTCTTTTAGATGTGTGTGTGTGTGTGTGTGTGTGTGTGTGTGTGTGTGTTTTGTCAGGGCAAGCAATTAGGTTAAACTGATGTTTGCTTCGGTTCTAGAATTTGACCATTAAAACCAAGTAAGAGATTTCTGGGTCTGACTGGTGGAGATAGTGGTATAAAGAGGCGAAGGCAGGGGATCTGTAATTTTTGAAAGCTCTCCAGGTGATTTTGAGGCCCAGCTCTGCGTGTCTGGAGAGCACTGCATTAGAGGAACAAAGAGGAGAGTGCCAATCAGCCTCCTTAGCTTCTCCTAAGTGGTGCAGCTCGGCTTTGTTGCTCTGTATTTGAGCACTCAGTGGACGGCAGTCATCTCAAAGAAGTCATTACAGCTGCAAGGCCGACCCTCAGCGTGGAAAGTAGATTGAAATTCATTATTTAACAAGGTGCCCTCACTATTTATAGTTTCTGTATAGGTATGGCACTCGGAGATAAAAATTACTTTTCCTTGCTTTGGAAAAAAGACAAATGTATGTGAAATTAAGGGTAAATGGGGTTTAAAATATGTGCTGTTTTATATAGCAGAACCGTTTTGGATGTTTCCAGAAATGAGTATTCTATAGAAGAGAAACAGTGGTTTAATCATTCTAAGTAATATTGACAGAGGTACAAAAAATATTCTTGTGGACTGCACAGATATGACATTCCATTCTTAGTTTTTAAATGAACAAAATATTTTTAAAAAACATCTTCACAGTGTAAGAAATCCCAAGTGTGATATTTGAATCAGGTTAGGTCATGAATTGGATAATTAGATATTTGAATCATGTTCTATGCGACACATAGTACTCATTAATACTACTCATTAAAAGTATATTAATCACAGTAATTAACTGGAAAAATGTTTAGCATCAAATTTCAAGAATCTATTGTTTTGTTTCTTTTTGAGATAGGGTCTCATGCATTACATGCTGGTTTTGAACTCACTGTGTAGTCAAAATGGCCTTGAATTTGTTTCTGATCTTCCTGCCTCCACCGTCTGAGTGCTGCTCTTATAAGCATGGACCCACTCTGCCCAGCTTATGAGGTGCTGGAGATGGAACCCTTGAATTCCTTTCTGATCTTCCTGCCTCCACTGTCCCAGTGCTGCTCTTACAGGCATGGACCCACTCTGCTCAGCTTATGAGGTGCTGGAGATGGAACCCAGGGCGGTCATCATGCATTCTTGACAAGCATGCTACCATGTGAGCTACATCCCAGCCCCCCAGAATCTATTCTTTTAAACTAGATTGACATAAAGATGAATTGGCAAGGCAGTGGTTTTGAAATAATTTCTTGTATTGTAATATACATAAATACACTATAATATACATAAAATATCCATTTTAATGGTTTTTTGTGTGTAGTATGTAGTATATGTGTGGTGTTTGCACAGGTGTGCAGATCAATGTGCCCTGTGCACATACATGGAGAAAGGACATAGGATGTATGCACATGTGTGCAGATGAGTGTGCCCTGTGCACATACATGGAGAGAGGACATAGGATGTCCTCCTCTAATGCTCTTCTGTCTTTTTTCCTTGAAACAGGGTATCTCACTCACTGTCATGGTTTGATCCAGGTGTCCCCTACAAACGAATGTGTTCTCAGTGATCAATGCTCAGCTGATGTCAGTTTGGGAATTAAACCCTCGCTAGAGCTGTGTTGTTGGGGGTGGGCTTACGGGGGTTATAAACCAGCTTCCCCTTGCCAGTGTTTGGGACACCTTCCTGCTGCTATTTCCAGTGCTGTGGCAGAGGTGATGTCCACCACTCTGCTCATGCCATCGTTTTCCCTGCCAGGATGGAGTCTCCCCTCGAGTCTGTAAGCCAAATAAACCCATTCCTCCACAGGCTGCTTTTGATTGGGTTCTTTCTGCGCAGCAACTAGGAAGCTGACCACAACACTCACCCTAGAGGTCACACTGTTTTTTAACAGATCAGGGAGTCCAACAGTAGCTCCTGCCTCTGCTTCCCTCAGTACTGGGGTACAGGTATGCGCTGCCATGCCTGACTTTTCATGTGGGTGCTGGGCATTGACCTCATGTCCTCATGCATATGCAGCAAGTGCTCTTACTCACTGAGCTCGCTTCCTTAGCCCCTTAATGGTGTGTTTTTAAAATTAGAGTTTTCCCTCTTACTGCTAGAATAAACCTAATATGTTCTGACCAAAATTACTCTAATTTTGAGTTTCTTGAAATTGGGCATGGAAATTAGGTAGTAGGCAGACTTTAAAAAAAAATAAAAATTTTAGTTGTGGTTCCTCTGCCAGGAGGTCTTGCATTATGGGATAGGATCATAAGAGGTCTCTTGACTCTACAATTTATTTTCAGTATACAAAGAGGAGGAGGCCATTCTTGACATTTTTGCCTGGTGGGCCCTAGATGAAAATGTATTATTACCACAGCTTTCGGAAGTCTCTGCTCCTTACCTATTCTATCAGATTCTGGGCTAATGAAGTTCGGGGTCTGAGGTCAAGGGCAAAAGGTCTCTGTTCTCTCTGAGCTTTCTCCACCCCAAGGGCTAGTTCTGTTTTGCCCTTGAGACACACAGCCTTAAAGGAGGCTTGGGCCTAGCTGTGCTATACGTGGCTACTCCAGAGCCCAGGATCTTCCCTTTGTGATTGGGTCACTTCTTTAAGGAAAGCATGATTGAGAGTCCCTTCCTGGGTGGGTTTCAGTAGTGACAACCCACCCATCCATCCATCCACCCACCCACCCATCCTCTACCTCCTGAACTGAGTATAGGCTCTAAGGCCTCTCACATTCTAAGCAAGTGCTCCAACCATGAAACTGTATCACTAGTTCAAAGTCATGTCTGAGTTGGGCTGCTTTCCCTAACTGGTTGAAGTATTTATGTATAGTATGCATGTGTGCATGCATGTCCATATGAATGTGTTTGTGGGTATCTATGCAGCATGTGTGTGTAGGGGGGGAATCAGAGGTCCACATTGGGTGTCAATTGCTCCCCACCTTAGCTTTTGAAACAGAGTCTATCACTGAGCCTAGAACTTACTGATTCAGCTAGATAAGTTAGTGAATGAGCCCCAGGGATTCCCTGTCTCCACCTCCCCAACACTGGGATTACAGGTCCTTTTAAATGCCTGCTGGGGATCTGAACTCAGGTCCTTGTGCTTGTGTGGCAATCACTTCACCATATTGAACCATCTTCCCAGGCTGTAAAGAAATTCTTTTCACACATAAATTGTTGGATTATCTTCAGAATAGTAAACAGGATAACATGGCTAATTGTGGACATGCTGATACCTTCATATGAAAAACTTGTTCTCTTCTCTTTAAGAACTCTGAATGTCGTACCCACTCACCTACATGTGCTGTTAAGAGTCACCAGCAGAGACTTGGGGACTCTCAAGGCCACAGTAGGGCATTAAACTTTCCTAGATGTCTCTCATTTGTTTCCACTGGAGATGAATGCAGGGTGACCTCCACTCTGCCCTCAGAGCCTGACCTTCTTGTCACTTTGTGTTACATTAATTTTCTAATGTGTTCCGGTCAGTTTGTAAGAAGAATTTTTTCCTAGTGTCTCAGCTGTTGGCTCGACTATTATATTTTCATTGGTAAAATATGTATTTCTGCTCTGTGAGTGGAGAGACACAGATTAATAAAAACCATTGAACCAAGATGGTTTATGCTATTAATTAACATTACCAGAAAGTCTGTATATAAAGTTTTATTTCCATGCGTCTAAAATAATATTCAGAGTTCTCGTGTTCAGCTGTCTGACTAATGCAAGGGTAAGGAGGGAGTGTATCATATGTGTGTGTGCATAGAAACTCTGACAGAGATTCTTAAGCTTGCAATCAGATCACCTGGAAGGCCTATTAAAATGCAGTTTGCTAGACCTCATCAGCAGTTTCTGATTCAGGAGGCCTGCATGGCACCAGAGAGAGTTTATATTCCTGACCTCATCCAAGGAAGTGTACCTTGCTTTGGGAACCACCACTTTGGGATATAAATTTCATGCTCTTTGTTAAGGAAACAATAACTGAATTTCAGAGCTCCCCCTTTTGCTTAGAATCATTGGCTCATCTACACAAGCATTTAATAAATATTTATATCTTGTATCCATGGGGCCGTATACTGAGCTCTGGGGTACATTGGAGAAAAATTTGAAAAAACTGGTCTCTACCCTGAGGGAATTCAGAGCCCAGAGAGAATTAAGATAAGAAGCTCAGTAGTATGACAAGTCCTGTGGAGGAGATGCCTCTGGTAGACTACCTACATATGTTATGTGTGGGTTTCGCCTTTTCTCAGCCTCAGGAATAAGTGAAAGAAATTTGAATGTTCTCTGTAGAATGTTTTGTTAGGTCTCATTATTTTCCACTCTTGACTTCCTGGGCATCCCAAGCTATGGACTGAAGATACTGCAGAGTCCACAGGCTCAGCTCTCTAGCCCATCTCTCCTGGAAACCTCTGTCCTCCTTTTCCTTTTACAGTCTCAGACACTGTCCACTGCGGCACCAGAATGTGTAATAAGACCGTGTTAGGAAATCTTGGTTGTACTGATTTATGAGACAGCTTCAAAAATTCATGAGGTGCCGGGGGACTTTGTGTAGCAGGAGCAGCATGCCTCTTTTTCCTTCTTGTCTTCAAGTAGATCAGACGTCTTGTGATAGCACAGCAGTTCAGTGGAGACTTCCAGATCATGGGCCTGGTGATTAAGACCTGAGGAGAAAGGACACAGAGAACAGAATGTTCCTTTTTCTTCTTTCCCTACCTTTGAGTGACTTTGGGAAAAACAGATCTGTATATAACTTTAGTCATGGATAGACCTGTCTAGGCCAAGGTTTCTCTCTTGATTTGCTATTAATTCTTCCTTCCTTTGTCCTTTCTTGTCCCTCCTTACTCCCCTTCACTGTGTACCCTTTGGCCTTGTCTCATATAGTCCAGGCTGGCCTTGAACTCACTGTGTACTTGAAGATTACCTGGAACTTTTGATCCTCCTGCCTCCACCTTCTGAATGCTGGGATTACTTACAGGCATGCACCAACCACCATGCTTGGTTTAATTGGTGCTGGGGATTGAACCTAAGGCCTTTTGTATGCTAGACAAGCACTCTACCAACTGAGCTAAATAAATAAATCCTCACTCTCCAACTCATGCTCTTAAAGCAAAAAGTTTCTTGGCCCATTAGTAATTCTGCTAGTGTTTTCCAGCTATGACCAAATAGCTGAGAAACCAACTAAACATGGCAGGATTTTATTTTGGTTTATAGTTTCAGAGATTTCAGTCTGTTGTGGGATGACTCCATTGCTTAGGGCTTGCTGTGAGGCAAAGTGCCTTGATGGTAGGTGAGTGTAGAGGAGGAGGCTATTCCCCAGGAAGGGACCAAGAACAAGATACAGTCCCCAGGGGTACTTCCTGAATGAATGACTCTGTTTCCTTCAACTAGGTCCTACCTCCCATGTTTTCACCACATCTCAATAGCCCATTAGATTATGAACCCATCAATGGATTAATCCGTTAATGAGGGCAGAGTCCCAGTGATGTAATCACTTCCCTAAAGCCCTATCTTGAACACTGCTTCATAAGCCTTTAACATAGGAATCTTTAGGAGACATTCCAGATCCAAACTGTAATAATACCAGTACCATAATTTTAAATTCACTGAGCAGTGTCTATGTGAGTATATGTGAGAAACAGTGACGTAGTAATTTCCTTCCTGCTCCTGTGAGAACCTTTCTATAGACAGAACAAAGGATATAACCCAAACTGGTGACAGGTTACAATGCTTTTCCCATCCTATTGATTGTTCATTTCTAGTCTCTGACCTTATTTGCTACTTATTGATTTAGTAGAAAGACAAATAATTTTCCCTAGATAGCACTTAAGGGAGCTAGGCTGTGATGACTGGTCTCTCTGGGGGTTTTAAAGTAGTGTTTCCTACTGAGTGGTGGCCTCCCTGCCATCTAAAGTAGTCATCTGTGAGTTGGTGGCGGGGTGGGTGGGAGTTCTGGTGGGATCATGGATATTACTGGCTGGCTTGTCCATTTTGTCTGTGATACAAGAGGATATCACGGATGCCTGGTGGGCTGTTGTGATGGTCTTACAGTTAGCACACAGTGTGCATAATTCCCCCCCTTCCCTAAGATAATGTCCAGTTAACACGCTAAAGACAGCTAAAACCATTTGGTTGTTAGAAGTTGCATTTTGATACTTTAATTCATCCTCTTGGTCTCAGATTTTCTTATAAGTTAGTTCTAGGCTTTTACTTGCTAACACAGTTAAATCCTTTACAACCTGTGCCTTTGAAAGGGTTCGGATTGAGAGTTAGTATTTACCATGAAGCCAGGATAGTTTCTGGAAGTGAAGTGGCACAGATAATCTAACATAGATTCTCCTGTGTCCTATGCGCCTCTAATTTTTTATGTTTACATCTTCCTGTATTTTTTCATCATACTTTTTTTTAGTTAATGTTCAGTATGTCTTCTAAGATCATAAATGGTGAAAAGTTTAATGGGAAACAACCAGAACGAACCTTGGAGAAGGGCCACTGATATTTCCTGAGTAGTAGTATCTGTGTAAAGGTAAAACCAGAGATCCATTCTGTTCTTTGTGAGATTGATGGGTGTGGGAATCAGCTTTCCATTGCAGTGACCACATTCCTGAGAAAAAATAGCTTAAAGGAATATTTATTGTGGTTCATGGTCTCAGAGTTCTTAAGGTCTATAGTTGATGTACCTGTTGGCTTTTGGGTGTGACAAAGGAAAGCTGCTTACCTCATGGTGACCAAGGAGGAAGGGAGAGGCTTATAGTTCCATTTTAACTCCCAAGTGCACCCCCACAGTGACCTACTTCCTTCAACTCGACCCCTCTTTCTAAAGTTTAGATCCTCTCCTAGTAGTGTAACCAGCTGGGGACCAAACCTTCCTGACTGTGGGGACATTCTAGATCCAGATTAGAACAATGGGTATTTTTGCTGATATTATCATTCCCAGTTATTTCTGTGTAAGTAATATATTATTCAGATATATAGGGAGATTGCTCAGTAGTTAAAGGAGCTTGCTTTCAAAGCCTGACAGCCTGGGTTCAATTCCTCAGTACCCAAGTAGAGCCAGATGCACATACATCTGGAATTCGTTTGCAGTGGCAGAGGTTATGGATGGTATGCCCATTTTCTCTCTCTCTCTTTCTTCCTTCCTTCCTTCCTTCCTTCCTTCCTTCCTTCCTTTCTTTCTTTCTTTCTTCTTTCTCTCTCTCTCCTCTCTCTCTTTCCCTTTCCCTCTGTTTCCCTATTATTTTTCTCTCTATCAAATGAATAAATAAATAAAAATATTTTTAAAAACTGTATTAGGAAGTATGTAGAAAACAGTTTCATCCCTGGATCTACATGCTCTATTTCTTAGTCTCCTATAACTACTTGTTTTTAATCTGTAATTTCTCACAGCATATGGAAGTAAATCTGTGTATACTATCTTATATTTCTGCCCATTATTATACAGCAGTTACTATACTGACAGATGTATCTTGCACTTTTAGAGATATTTCTTGAAAGTCATGCCATCTTAGAAAAAGGACTTCCTTATTTCTTCTGTAGCTGCATAACATTCCACTATACTGTTTTATCATCAGTCAGCCAGCCTTCTATATTGCTACATTAAATTATTTTGATCTTACAGTATTTAAATAGGATTGTTTCAAGCAGTGAAATTATCAGTCAGACCATATCTGTATTTGTAGTAGTGATTGTACCAAGTTCATTGTCACCTGCTTTCACATGGTCTTGTCAACAGAGCATGTTGTCATTCTGATTAGGAAAAGTTGATATCCCAAAGTTGCTTTAGTTTGAATTTCTTACAAGAATCATGAGCCTCTTTTCTTATGTCCAAGGTCTGATAAATAAGATTTTCTCTTTTGTAATCAATAGCCTGGTTATATTCTTTACCTGTTTTTTTCTGTTGTTGTTTTTTTAATAAATTTAAAATCTCTTTTGAAATGGTTTTAGACCTGTAGAGAGTTTTAAAGATTACTGAGAGATTTTTTTCTTTTCTGATGCCATCAACTTATTTATTTTTGTTATGCTGTGGATTGAATCCTAGGGCGTGTACCTATCAGACAAGCACTGGACCACTGAGCTACATCTCCATGTTCAACTCTTAATTATGTTCTATGGTTAAGGAAGGACAGATCTCCTGGAATCCCAGTGCTTGTCATGGCTATGCCAGCCCAGAGGATCCAGTCAGTCATGATGTTTTGGCTGCCTCTGGGGATTTTCCAAGTGGAGTGACAGGCTGGGGTGATTCTGCTGAGCTCTAACTGGCCTCCATTGTGAACATGTAATTCAAAGCCATTCCATTATTCTTCTTTGACTGTTATCAATTATTAACTAGAAAGGTTATTAAAGTGAAAACCTTGCCTCAAGTTTGTATTTCTTGAGATTTACTTCCAATAATATATGTGGTTTTCCAGCAACTGAATCTTTCACACACCAAGTTTAGAGTACATTAAATATTTGGTGCTTTCTCCTCCCTCTCTGCATAGCGTGCTAATTGAGAGAGACCCAGCAGCTATAATACTCCTGGAGCTTCATGCTGTCGTTCTGTTCTGTTAATTGGTTCTTGGAGTCAGGAGCTTAGCACCCGGAAGCAGAGGTGCTTTTGTCTGATGGAGATGTGTCCTGAAGCATGTTCCACAGGGGTCCACCCAACCTGGAAGTGAGGAGCACCAGCTTTGGAATAAAACCTCCTGGATTCAGATTCCTGCTTTGCCATTTCTAGCTGTGTCCCTTCAGATAAGTTATTAACTTCTGTGAGTGTCCCTCTCCTCATTTGTGAAATGACAGTATAATAGTATCTGCCCCATTGAATGGTGATGTGGATTAGGTGTGATGATACATGCATGGTGTTTAGCACAAGCTAGAACAGAGGGCTCAGTACATAATGATTTAAAGGCATTGCAGGGCCTGGGAGTATAGCTAAGTGGTAGAGCACCTGCTTAGCATATGTGAGGCATGGAGTTCAGTTACCAACACTGCAGACAAAACAAAAGAAACCAAAACTAAGCAACAAAAGCCAAAGCAAAACCATGGACATGTAAAGCAGTAGCTTGAGAGGCCATAGGGTAAAAGAACAGTTATATTGCATGTGTCTTTTGTTTATCAACCATCCTTCCACGGCTAAGATAGCTTTCACTCAGCCACTGCTGCTTACTTAACAAGAAGGAGACTCTAAACAGGATGAAGGGGGCCATGCTATAAGAAGCCCTTGGGGAGATTGCATTATGATAGAACCCTGAGCCAATAAATACAAGGCTGGCATTTCCATCCTAGTGCACGGGGAGGATGCACAGACTGTGAGGTCAGGGTCCTCTGTCTGGCATGATGAGGACATGTGTTGTGGAAAGGGTTGGACATGTGAGATGGGAGCTAACTATTCCTAATTGAAGGAAGGCAGGGTGGTGCATTTTGACACTGATAACATTTCTATAGCAGTCTTCATCTAGGGAGATATTTTGCTACAGTTAAGTCTCTGAAAATAGCTTTGAGGTGTTCTCATATCCAGCTTATATCTGAAGAAATAGAATCCAATGAGCTTCTCAAAGTCATACAGCTTTGGTAGAGTGGAACTTTGACTCCAGGTTTCCTGATTCAAAATGTTTTGCGTGTCTATGTGTGTGTATGCATGTTTATGTGTGTGTGGTGTGTATGCACAGGTAAATGTGGGGAGGCCAGAGTTTGTTGTCAGATGTCTTATTTGATCACTTTCCATCTTATTCTTTGAGACAGTATCTATCACTTGAACCCAGAACTCATTGATTCAGCTAGGCTGGCTAGCCCCAATGCTCCAGGGATTCTCTGCTTCTGTCTCTTTAGTCTTGGGATTATGAGCGTGCACCAAGACACCTGTTATTTGCCTAAGTTCTGTGGATCTGAGCTTATGCCTCCTACTTGCACAGCAAATGTTTTATCCCTGAACCATCTCCCTAGCCCCTGAACTCTGAATCTTAAGTGAATGAACTTGTGTTATCCAGGGGAAACTCTCTAAGAAGAAATGTCAGCAAAACTTGAAGTTGTCTTTAACTGCTCCTGGGTTCAGAGTATGCCCTTGTGTCAGAACTAGAAGCCTGAGTCAGCACAGCCTCTTTATTTGACCAGTGGAAACATTCATGCTCCTGTGAGGGACTTCTCTGGGCTAGGGCAGTGCTGGGGAGCAGCTCTGTGGAGAGGACAGGAAGCTCCCAGAGCCTGCTGGAGGTGTTCTTCTGGGGAGGAGTTACTTGCTGGCATGGAGGAAACCCATTTTCGAGAAAAAAAAAACAAAACAAAACAAAAACTAGTGAACTTAGAAATGAGATCTGTTCCCTTGAGGTGTGAGAAGTTTTCCTGTGAAGCACACATCTATGCAGGTGGTGTTCTTCTTTTGTGAAACCATAGTGCCAAGGGAAAAAAAAGTAAAGGCAAGGTGGGAAGGAAAGGAAGTATGTGAGTGATTTGAAAGAAAGGCAGCGAGAGGCTGGGAAAGTAGCTCAGCAGTTAAAGTGCTTGCTTGCAAAGCCTTATGGCCTGAGTTTGATTCCCCAGTACCCATGTAAAGCCTGATGCACAAAGTGGTACATGCATTTGGACTTCCTATGCTGGGTCATGAAACCCTGGCACACCCATACACACATTCTCTTTCTCTCTCCTTGAAAATAAATAAAAATACTTTTTTTTTAAAAAAGAAAGACAGTGAGAAATCTCTGAAAGGTGTGTCCTCAGGACTGAGGACAGCATCTGGAACCCAGGGGACAATTTCTCAGCAGCCCTTTGGCATGTGGACAGGTTACTCAGTATGTGAAGGCTTCCATCACTAGCCTAGTGACTACTACATGGTATTTCTAATCATTGCACTTGGGGTGATTTCTGTTTTGGATAGGAGCTGGTAAGAACCAGCAACATTGGTGTCCCTTGAGATCTTGTTAGTAATGCAGATGTGTGCTGCTGCCCTCTGCGGAATAACTATTGCCTGCCACCTTTTATCAAGCAGTTGTGACCACTTACCATAGCCCCTCAAGAATGGGCCTTTTTAAAAAAATATTTTATTTATTCATTTTTCAAGCAGAGATACAGAGAGAGAGAGAGAGAGAGAGAGAGAGACAGAGAGAGAGAGAGAGACAGAGAGAGAGACAGAGAGACAGAGAGCGCACCAGAGCCACCACTTTGTGGGTCTGGCATATGTGGGTCCTGGGGAATTGAACCTGGGGCCTTAGGCACTGGAGGCAAGTGCCTTAACCGCTGAGCCATCTCTCCAGCCCAAGAATGGGCCTTTTGAGCATCCCACATAGACAGATGGGGTGTGGAGAGGGTCATCAGACCCTCACTTGAGACCTCAGTCTGCCTGTGCCAGTTGTATGCAGTGATGCATGGGGTGCCATGGTTTCGGGGGGGGGGAAGATATGTATATAGAGAGTGGAATATCAGGAGTCAGGGAGCTCTGTCTATGCAGCTGAGGGTAGGTCGTCATCCATGCTGGGTTGACTTTTTGTTGCTAGAGCTGTTCTGGGGTATCCATGCTCCAGTAAGGAACCTCTCCATTGTGCTCTTTAAGGAAGCCCAATAAACTCACTGGTGCATCAGAGTGAACTTTAGTAGAATTGTCCTTCAGTCTCTGTGGCTGAGAGGAGCAGTGCTTACCAGCCAGCATCTCCCCACTGCTACAGCAGATTGTGGGGACCCTCTACCTTAGCTTTATTCAATCTGAAAATTTGAGGCGGTGGGGTGCAGGTATGCATATTTTAACAAGATCTTCAAGTCATTTGTTTTCATTTTAGGTTTTTGCTAGTGCAGAGGCCTTCTGAGGTATTCCTATGGTTCTCTGCTTATGTGATTAACATACCATTCGCCAAACATTTATTGAATTTCTGTTAAGTAGGCACAACACAAGGTTGACTCCTGCATGGGTCCTACCTCTGTGGGAGCTCACAAGTAACTAGTATAGAAGGGCTAGGGATATGCTTGTTTTGCATGCCTGAAGTCCTGTAATCCTATCACTTGGAAAGTGGAGGCAGGAAGATCAGAAATTCAAGGTCATCCTCTGCTGCATTGTGAGTTCAGGGCCGTTCTAGGCTATGTGAGACAGTGTCTCAAAAAACAAAATTCTAAAATAACACAAATAACTGGTATTCAGATAGAAAATGTCTCAGGACAGGGAGAGAGGCACAGAGAATACCTATGACTCTTTGGAGGGTGGGCATTTCTGTACATGTACTCAGCAGCAGGTGGTGGGTAAAGAAAGGAAAGAAGCTTGGGTTGGTTCAGGACTCCAGAGTGATTCTAACCAGGAGTTTGCTGCTGCTTTGGAAGCCTAAGGGATAGCCTGTCTTTGGTCAGCTCATAGACATACTCCTGTTAAGCTCCCAGTTAGCTTTCCTAGTCACGTGCCTGAGTCTGCTTTGTTGCTGTGATAAACCATTTAAACCCTGACAGGCTTATGAAGATGACTCAAGGAAGGACAGCCCCAGAATCTCCTTTAGGATCTCTTCTCACCAGGCTATCTCAAAAGTCTGCATATCTACCATTCTGTAAAAGAAAATGAATTTATCCCTGCATTTCTATGCCTGAGCCTGAGAGAAATGTAAATGTTATACTGGCCTTCAAGCCTAGATTTAGTCAGAACTAGAAGATTTAGAGCTTCAGAGTAGACTGGTTGGAAACTAGCAGCAGGTTGAAGAGTCAGAGGAAGCTGTTTTCTGTCTTCTGCTGGCATGGGCGGACTGAAGTCTGAGTGTTAAACTGAGTGCTTAAACTGTCAGGTAACTCCCAGGGAAGAAGATCAGAAATGCTAAGTGCTAAAAACAAAGCTCTCTGCAGTTGTGCTTGTCTTTGCTAACTCTTTCTAAAGCAGTTTGTGTGTGTAGACCCTTTAGAATATGAATTAGATAATTAGGCAGAGTAGTTTTTCTAGAATGTGAAAATAGTAACCTGGATAGCTAACTTAATAAAATCCTTTGTCATTTTCTGTTGAACCAGACTTCATCTGTGGGGTCATTGTTAAGCTCTGAAATATACCTTGACTGTATTCTCTCCTTTCTGTCCCCCTTTTCTCTGGCCCACCCACTTGGAGTAATCCTTGACTTTCCATGAGTTTATCTCCTGTATCCCAGCGGTTCACTGTTTTATCGCATTGGTGTTTCAGAAGTCTCAAAATCTGTATGCTTAAATGGTGTCTAAGAAACCTTTAGCGGCAGTTTGGGGATGGAACTCTGTTGGTAGAGTACTTGCGGAAGTCCTGGGTTCTATCCCCAGCACTGCATAAGCCAGGCATGGTGGTGTACAGCTGTGATCCCAGAATTCAGGAGATGGAGGCAAGAAGATCAGGAATTCAAGATCTCCCTCCACTTCAGAGAGAGTTCAAGGCTAGCCTGGGTTACATGAGACTCTGTCTTAAAAAAAAAAAAGCAGCTGGGCATGGTGGCATACTCAGGAGGCAGAGGTAGGAAGATTACCAGGAATTTGAGGCCACTCTGAGACTACATAGTGAATTCCAGGTCAGCCTGGAGGAAAGAGACCCTACCTTGAAAAACTAAAATAATCAACCAACCAAACAAACAAAAGCCTTCAGGATCTTCCTGTTGTCCATAGGTCTATCCTGTCCTATTCCCTCGTTCTGATGGTCTCCCAGGTAGCTGGGACCATGAGCACACAAGCAAGATCCCCAACCAGGATTTTCAAAACTTCTCAGTTTGCTACACAAGGCTCCTTGTAGTTTGTCTGCAAAATCCTATTCTAGGTCTTGTCTTTCCGATGTTGCAGCCCTCAAAAAGCAACTATCTATTGCTTCCAGTACAAACAGAATAATCACTAGCACCCTACATTGATGGGAACCAGATTACCAACAGTCCTTCTCTGGTTACACTAATTATGTTCAGGAAAAGAGTTCTATCATTTGTAGGTCTCACATCGTGTGTTAAAGCTGGGGTCCCATCCAGATATTTTGATATCCTAACTCTGGGTCCTTTGAGTTCCCTGTGCTTTCCTCCTGTGTTTCTTCTATCAGTTCAGCTTAATAATATTAGCACTGCTAGCAATATGTCCAGATTGGTTAGTAGTAGGAGCTTTCCCTGGATCTTTATGTCCCCTATAAGCAATAGGTGCTTAATAAGAGTTAGAGAATGAGTGCATAGACGGATAAAAGGACAACTGGATGGATGGATGGGCAGGCCCAGGGGTTGGGTCTTTCTTGTGATTTGAACCAAGTATGGCCAAGATGAAGTCTGATGAATTGGTACATGGAAAGACTACATTCGTTTCAGCTGTACCAGAATGTCCCCTGGCATTGGATAATAAGCATGAATCAATTACCAACAAATAGTTGGCTTTTCATTCAAATCCAAGCACATATTCAGTTGGAAAGTTTGGAAGGGGTCTGTTCATGGGAACCTTTTCTTACTGATCAAGAGTGGACTGAGTCGTGCATGCATTAGTTAGGGTTGCCATAGGATCACTCCAGAGACCAGGGTACTTCCATTCTGGAGGCTGTGAGTTCTGAGCAGGAGGCTGATCTCTGCATGGCTCATGGTCACTGTGCCATGTGCTCACACAATGTTCCCTCTGGGTGTTTTCATGTGCTGTGTGTTCACATATGGACAGTAGCCATAATGGACCAAGGCCTACCCTAGAGACCTTATATTAACTTCACCTTCTCTTAATGATCTATAGTAGTGACCTCTGCTATAATCTTTCACCCCCTCTTTGAAGATCCTATCTATTATATTCTGAAGGTATGAGGGGTTAGGACCTGGATGTGAATTTTGAGGCCATTCATTTTAGTTCCATAATGGTGGATATGGGAGTAGTTCTCTACTTTTTCTTTTCCCTTTCTGTCTTTTCATTTTGTTTTCTTCCTTTGATGTCACTGAAGGGCAGTCAGGATAAAGTGATTTAGAAGAAGAAAAAATACTTTGGGTGCAGTTCAGGGAGAAGCTGATGAAGGGAGAAGCAAAAGCTGTTGTTGAAAATGAGATTTTGATATTGTCTATAGATTGGTATCATCCTGACACCTTTTTTTTCCTGGTGTCCTGGACAAATGAAAGCTAGCTTGTATGCAGGGGAGCTGAGAATGTAACTGTCCTGTGGTGAGATGAAAGGACAGCTGACAATCCTGCAGGGAACGCTCTTTGCTCTCAGCTCTTCTCTCTGAAGGTAGCAAGGGTTTCCATGAGCACACATAGGGCAGGGGCCATGACAGTTCAGTCTTGGGCCCTTTGCCATGGATAACACCCTGCCTGGCATCTGCCAGATGTTATAAAATATATGTCTAATAGATTTACTTGGGTCAGATAGTTTTTTTTCTTCTGCAAACCTTTTGTGATTTTTCTTCCACTACTGTCTGCTAATTCCCTATCCTCTTTACTTCTTAATTCTTGCCTTATGTCTTTTCTTCACATTCTTGTTGTAATTATCAGGTAATTTATTAAATGGAGACAAGCTTAACTAGACATTAAATAATTGCAGGTGTGCAGCTGAATTGAGCTGTTGTTCTCTGTAAGAAGGAAGTCACAGCTGCTTGTGTGGTGAGATTCCACTTGAGCTGTTTGGTTACATGATACTATGCATGTTGCAGGGTAAAAAAAATGTTTAAGCTTTAGCTCTAAGCAATACACAAACAAAGGCTGGTATGTTCTCAGGAGAACAACAGGAAAGGTACTGGAAGGTCAGGCTTTTGTAACCCAGGCTGATACTTCTCCTTCCCTGGAATTTATTCATTTCCTTTGCCTTTCGCTTGATAAGGAACATTGATTTACCCTTCACTTGAAACCGGCCTTAACTTTCAACTTTCTTTTTGGTTGTTACTGCTGTGTTAAGAAAGGTTTTAGCATGGCACCCCTCAGTAACAACACACTTGGGCCAGGAGAACCAGGCTGAGTACTAGGCTATCCATGGTCCCCTGCCACAAGGACTGATCCAGACGACCCACGGAGGAGGAGGATATCCGGCTGATTGGGGATGGGGAGGGGGGCATTGGGGAATTGGGGATAACAACCCATTGTTTGCCCACTAAATAATGTAACTCATTATGGATAATAAATATATATTTAAAAACTAATGTTATAAATAAGCAAAATGTAAAAAGAAAAAAAAGGACTCTTCTGTCTTATTCCAACACCCAGAAATTTTTCTATTTTATTAGGATGAAGAAATAACATAAATAGATGGAAGCAAAAGAAAAAGAAAAAGAAAAAAAGAAAGGTTTTACTCTGTCATCCAGGCTGGCCTTTAACTCACAATCCACAGTGGCCTCAAACTCATGGCAATTCTCCTGCATCTGTTGGGATAACAGTCATGCACTAACACACACATCTATCTTCAACTTTTTGTCACCCTGTCACTGCTAAAGCAGGATTTCCCATGTCTTCCTAGAAAACTGGCAGTGGATGCAGCAGTTAGTCCCATCTGAGCTGCTTCATGATCTGCCCTCATCTGCATGCTTCATGTTACAGATTCACCTCAGCTACAGGAGTTGTTGCTGAAAAAGTGTATATTTTAGTCTTAGCATTGGTCGTAGTGTACCAAATGTGTGTTGTTTGGCTGTTGTTTATCATTTCTCACAATTGCCAGAGGTAGACCGGAGTTGTATAGTAAGCTCCATGCAGAGCTTAGAGAAGAAAGTAGTGAAGGACTACTCTATCACACCATCTAGAAAGAAAGACTCATGGTTTTCACTGTGCATGGATCTGCTCGGATATACAGGTATAAAAATGTCAAGCCGCCACTTATCAACTGCAAAACTCTGAGTGTGCTGTTTAAGTGTGTGTGTGTGTGTGTGTGTGTGTGTGTGTGTGTGTGTGTGTGTGTGTGATGGAGTGGTGGGGATTGAACCTAAGTGGAGCGCATACCTAGTATACATACTAGTGCACATACCTAGCACTGAGCCATGCCTCCAGCCCCACTCTGGGAATTCTAGACTAGGAATTTACCACTGAGCCATGCTCTTGTGCATATTAGGCAAGAGCTCTGCCTCTGAGCAATACCTCCAGTCCCCTATTAGATGTTTTCATCTAGGTAGTTGTGAGGGCTAAAGAAATTCAATAAATATTTGCGCAGTGTGTGGCAGGCTTTTGTTTGGACATGGAGGCCATTAAGTTTGTGCAGAGAATGGGCTAATTTCCCTACTCTTGAGGAATTAATATAGCTATCTGAACATTGTTTTAAATATCAATCAGCCAATGTTCAGTTGGTAGGAGGGCCTGAGACCTGTCTTTGATGAGAAAAATTCAAATATTTGCCTAATACACTTCTTTGGCAACTTAAGCCCTTTGCCTTACACAGTAGGCCTTGGAACACCCTCCTACTTGGTCACTTCATCAGGTGTGACCAGCACTCTGCTGTGATGGTTTTGGCTGATGGACACAGAGTGGCATGGGTCTATGCTTTTGGACTTCTGTAACAGGGACGTTAATCAGAACTCCTCTGGGTCACTGCTCCATAGGATGTCTCTGCAGCTCCACAGTCAGCTCTGAGTGACACATTTGATCCTTTGAGTCTCTGTGAAAGCCCAGTTTGTTCAAAGTCTGAATGGCAGAGAGAGGCTACTGTGGTGCTTAGCTTACCAAGCCCTGTCTGATGTCACTGCTTTGTTGATATCTGCAGAAACACAATACCCCAAAAAACAGAATACAGATCGATCAGCATCCCTAAGCTGTTTTTTATGGGTAATGTAAAGAAAAACCTGAGACTTTTTCTTGTTTCTGTGGATGACTAATAAAAATAGAATGATTCTGGAGATCTTCCAAAAGCACTGCAATAACTTCCTCCCATCCTAGTACTACGAGGCCCAGACCTGCTGCGTAGCTTCGGAAATCAGACAAGATGAGGGACTTTCAGGGTGGTATGGCCATAGACCTGTGATAGCTTTCTGAGATCGGGCATCTGGTGCTCAGACACAGAGAATGTTAGTGATCCTTCATCACTTATGGTGGAGTCAGTGGGTCTTTTCAGCTAGTCTGGAGCTGTCTCTTGAGGGATGTCAGTCACTTCCTCCACCTCTGTCACTGCTAAATGTCGCGTCTACATTATTTGGAACATTAGTATTTAAACTAGGATTGACACACAAACTAGGGTTGACACACAGTTTGTGTTGTTACTATCTCTCTGTGTGTATTTGTTGTGTTTGTATATGTGGGGGGGTTTATGAGGGGGCCAGAGGTTGACATTGGCTATCTTCTTGGATTCCTCTCTACTTTATTAACTGAGGCAGGGACTCTTTGTTGAACCTAGAGCTTGCTGATTTGGCTAGTCTCGCTAGCTAGCCAGCTTACCCCCAGGGATCCCCTGTCTCTATCTCCTGAGGTTGGCCTCTGTAACCACTTGACATTTATGTCCGCGCTGGGGATCCAAATTCTGGTCCTCGTGTGTGTAGCAAGTGATTTACTCACTGAGCCCCTAGTCTTCATTCTTTTATGAAATATATCTATTTAAGATTATGATCCCATTATGTATGATAATTAAGAAACACATTTTATTAAATTTTGTTTTAGGAAAGCTTTGTAGATGTTTTTGCAGGATGTGGAATTTGCTTTCTTACAAACCCTTTGGGAAAACTGGTGTCTCTGACATGCATCCAGTCTTGCATTGAATCTATTGTAATAGAGACATAACATTTTTATGGAAGTTGAGAGAGGAACATTACATGCTTGTTTATCAGTCATCAAAGTAGCTCAAACATCCCTGATGACTCAGCTGATAGCTTTGCTGCCTGGTGGAGTGCACTGGCGTCTGTGCTGAGTTGGGAACAGGTCACAAAGCCCAGTGATGTGGGGACTGTTGCAATGAGCACAGTAGCAGGATTGCACAAGCCTGGCAAGTGGCCAAGTTCAGATTACCTTGGAAGATTTGGCTGGAGGGCAGAGAGGAAAGATTTTATGAAACTCCTTTCTTCCTCCTTGGTGGCATTTATCCCTGGGAAAGCAGACTGAGGCTCCTATGTGCCTTCCCAGGAGCTGGCTAGAAGAACACATCTGGTTGTAAGCACTGGGTGGGAATCCCAGGAGGAGGCTTTCTGTGGGTGATTTGTAGAAGCCACAAGCTGCCTGTGCTACAGTTCCAGGTGGAGTTAAAGTTGCCCCTAGAGGAATCAGTTAGCCTGGGTAGGTGGTAACAATGGGTAGAGTTTTAGAGTATAATCAGTGCCTTCTCACCAGGGTTCGTAAAACTCCTTCTTATAGTTTGGGTAAGTTTCACCCTTGAGAGCACTGTCCTCAAAGATGGAGGATCAGTCTTCTGTAGCCCTTTAAAAATAATGCAGCTCTGAGGTCACCAATCAGAGCACCCAGCAGTGCAGGCAACAAGATGCTCTTGTTCTGAGCTGGTTGCAAGCATACTCTTTCTTTGGTATGGATGGGCAAAAAGAAAAAAGAAAAAAAAGGAGGGGGTGGAGGTGGGTTTTCTTTGTGTGGAGTTTTTTCACCATGAGAACTTTTTCCCCTGTTAAGTAAAGCACACCAGAACTGTCAGCTTTATTAAGGGAGGAGTGTGGGAGAGTTAGAAAACAAGCAAAATGCTATCCCCATATCTCTGGAAACCTTTCTGCTCCTTCTGAGCAGTGTCTGTTGAGCAAACTTAATTCACTTCTTCTATAACATTGCACAAAATCTCTTTTATAATTTCCTCCCTTTAACATTTTATGGGAATGGCAGAACCATCTGCAGTTAGCCAAATAAACCAACATGAGTGTGATGTGATCTGAAATGACCCAAAGCCAGTGGTTCTAAATTGACTACTGGGTGACTTTGCTCTGAAGGCCATCCCTATAAATTATGGGAACATTGTTTCCTAGCTCCCTGTTGTCAAAAACCAAAGAAACATCAAATTAAACAACTCTCCTATTTCCCATAAGTAATTTCTAAATTGTCCCTTTACATACCTTCCTTGTGTGCTGCTTGCAACTGAATCTCACCTAGAGAGCTACAGTTTTGTCAGGATTTAGATCTTAATTAGCTCACGAGGTTGCATCCTTTTGAAGCCGTGGACCACAGGTTGTTGGCTAGTTTTCCAAAAGCAATTAAAATGCCCACTGTTATAATTAAGCTTGTTACCAGTTGTATGTTCTATTTATAAATTGTATTTGGCAATTAAGGCAACAAGAGACTGAGGCTTTTGTCGTGGCTCTTTGGGTTGTAGTAGGTTGGCTTCCACCTTAATCTTTTAGGAGAATGGCTGGGTAGTGTGCCATGTTGTAGATCCTTCAGTTTTCATTGTTATACCTTGAATAATATTAATTACAGAATATTGCATGAAAGCTACCCTTTGGGAATGTGAATTCCTGGTAATATGCCACCAGGTAAGGGAGTCAGAACCTAATTTTTCTAATGGCAGTCAATTTCTTAGAGAAAGCTGCACTCAGTGGAGCATGTATGAGTGTGTGTCTGGAGGCCAGAGGCTGACATCAAGTGTCTTCCTCAGTTGCTTTTCACCTTCTCAGGATAGGGTCTCTTTCACTGAAACCCAGAACTCACCAATTCCACTAGGCTAGCTAGCCAGTGAGCCCCAGGGATTCCCTGTCTCTACCTCCTTAGCACTGGGATTTCAGGCATGTGCCATCATCACATTTGGCATTTTAGTGGGTGCTGGGGATTGGAATTCAGGTTCTTATGGTTGAAGCTGTTTCCCCACTCTTGAGAAAGTCCTTTTGAAGAAACAATGTGTTGTCTTTAAGAAGATAGGGAAAATGTAATCTGTTGAATTTTAGTAAAGGTGCTGGCCAGGGAATGTGGGGGGAAATGCCGCAGGTTTCACCTGTGGTTGATGTTCGCTGTTACTCAACGGGGAGTGAGATTTGGCCTAAGGGAGAAAACTTGACAGGGTTAGTTTGCAGGGCAGATACAGATGTGCATGCTTGCATATTGCATGTCTTTTATTCTTTCTTTCATCCCACTGACCCTGTGCCTGAACATCAGACTGCCATGGTGGCTGTGACCTTGGAACAAATGAGTCATTTAGTGATCCTGTGAAATTGAGTACTTCAGCATGAATGAGATTTTCTTATTTGTTTTGAAATTCCTTCAGCACTGACTTTATGTGGTTCCATCCCATTGCTTTGGCCTGTTTGTGCCTTTATGCAATTAACATGAAAATGAAGGCTTAAAAATGAGTTTAACATTGAGAACTGGGCTGGAGCAAGTTTTCACAGCCTGTTAGGATCTGAGAAAAAGAGGAAAGGGCAGGTGCTCTGTAATTACTGTTTGGTTTGGAGGACTAGTGGGAAGACTGAGTCTTATTTGACATTTCCTTCTTTCCAGAGTCCTGTTATGGTATGATTAATGATATAAATTACTTTCTTTATTGGACAGAGAGATTAGGATTATTAGAAATACATTTTCTTCAGGACAACCACAGCTCATTTGTGGTCCTCTGGATATTTCTGGGTTAAGTCTGCAATATATTAGTACAGAGTCAGTTTAAAGGCTTGTGGGTCTAAGGACATTGGATTGTTGGTTCTTTTAAATCCATTATACAAGCACTTCCTGTGCTTTCTCTGTAACAAGTTTTCCATAATTTATTTCCAGCCTTGTAAGGATGAAGGGGAAGTTGCCAAATTATTAGGTTGTTCTCTTCTTTGCGTTCTATTTTTCCTATGTGCAGAACAAAATAAAACCAGTGTTTGCTGCAATTCTATGATCAAAAGATTATAGGTTCCGAGGAAATGACTGTCCTCAAAGTGTATATTGTATTTAGTATGCATTAAGGGTGGCAGTTCATGGCAAAAATACAGCATAATTATTGTAAAATCATATACCTGAAAGTAGATATGACAATAATAATAGATTTACTTTTAAAACAAACAAACCAAAAAAACCAGCAGATTTCGAATATACCCATTAGTCTCATTTGTAGGTGAGATGTCAACTTTGATATTCTTTCTTCCATAAGCTATGCTTAGCCTCCAGTTTAAGACATTGCCCTTTCTTTGCGCTCCCACAGCACGTCATTCTTGTTTTCATTTGGCACTTCCTGTGCCATTTTATTTGTCTGATTCCTCCATTTAATCCATGACACATGAGAGATGCTGCTAACCTTTTTACCATATTTTGGTTTTATTTTTCCCTCCAAAAGTTTTTTAATTAAAGTATTTTTGATATACACTGACTATCAGATATTATGTAGCATATCAATATATATTATAATATAATTATTAATATTGTATAGGTAATTAATAAATATGTAATACACAATATAATTATTAATATTATGCCTATATATATAAAAGTTGGCTTGATGTAATATTTATCCATGAGACTTCCCTCCTACATGTTCCTTGTCCTCAGACAACCACTTCTTTTGAAAAATATTTATTTGCAGGGAGAGAGGAAGGGAGGAAGAGAATGGATATATCAGGGTCTTCAGTCACTGCAAATGAACTCCAGATGCATGTGCCGCTTTGTGCATCTGACTTTACATGGGTACTGTTCATAAGGCTTTATATAAATAAGTACCTTAATCACTGAGTCATTTCTCTAGCCCCAGACAACCACTTCTATCAATATATGACATTTCTAGTACATTTACACAAATGGAACCTCATTACATGTAGTGCTTTCAGCTTTCACTAAATATAATTGTTTTAACACCCCATAAAACTATAAGTATCAATCATTTTCTTTCAAATGGGGCATGGTCATGCACTTCTTTAATTCCAGTGTTCAGGAGGCTGAGGTAGGAGAATTACCCAGCCTGGGCTACAGAGTGAGTTCAAGGTCAGCTTGGGCTAGAGAGACCCTGACTGGAAAAAAAAATAACAATAATAGTTTCCTTTCTATTGCTGACCAGTATTCCATTGTATGAACTCAGTAAAGTATATGTATCCGTTCATGTGTTGGTGGTAATAAAAGATGTTATCAGTATTCACATACATGCCTTTGTATGAGCACATGCTTTTGTTTCTCTTGGGTAGTCAGGGTGTGATGGCTAAGTCATATGACATGCAAACATTTGTCTAACAGTGTAAGACATAGTTCCTCAGGGGTTCCTGTCATTTTTACTTTCTCACCAGCAGGGTATAATATTTTCATTTCCTCCCAGTTCTTGCCAACAACCATGATAATAATATCAGTGTTTTTGAATTTTAGCCATTCTAATAGCTATGTGGTAAAATTTTGTTGTGGCATAAATGGCGTTTTCTGAGTGACTACTGCTGTCGCACATCTTTGCATACGTCTGCTATCCATATATCTTCCTTTATGAAGCTCTGTTCAAAGCTGTCTGTGGTTTCTGGTTGGAGAGCTCTTCATGTGCCTGGATCCAAGTGTTTTATTTATCAAGTGAATGATTTGTAGATATATCTTTCCAGCCTGTGGTTTGTGTTTTCATTTTAACAGTGAGTGCCCTTTGAAGAGCAGAAGTTTTAACTTTTAATGAAGTCCAAATATCAGTTTATTTTATGAATTATGCTTTTGGTGTCATATCTAAGAAATCTGCCTAAAGTCATGATGGTTTAAAAAAAAAGACTGGAGTGTTGGGTTTTACATTTAGGTCTGTGATTCATTCTAAGTTTTTCATACTCAGGGGAAGTATGGATTGGAAATATTTTTCCCATATGGATAGCCAGTTGTTTCAACATAATTTGTTGAAAAGATTCTTTTCCACTGAATTGCTTTCGCACTTTTGTCCATATCAGTTACCTGTATATATTGTGTTCTGTTCCCATGTTCTATGTCAATTTCTTCTCCAACGTTCCGTTGTTACCTGTGCTGCCTTTCCGTCTTAAAAATCTAATCCTGTAGTTTTAAGAACCATCTTATCTACATCTGCAAAAAATGTCCCTCTGGGGTATTCTTTATTATACAATTTAATTCACATTAATTACAGAAATTAATGGGTTTCATTCTGACACATTCTGGGGTCTTAATGGAAGTTTCATTAACTATATAGATCAGTTTGGGAATACTTATAAATATATTGAGTTTTCTTTTTTTTTCCTTTTTTTATTGTCCATAATGAGTTACATTATTTAATGGGCAAACAATGAGTTGTTATCCCCAGTTCCCCAATGCCTCTCTTCCTCATCCCCAATCAGCTGGATATCCTCCTCTGTGGGCAGTCTGGATCAGTCCTTGGGGCTGGGTACCATGGATAGCCTCGGAGTCATCCTGGTTCCGCCGGCCTTAGTGTGTTGTTAACTGAGAGGGGCCATGACTTTGGGTATTCTCCCCCACCAAGGCTCTCACAATCTTTCCGCCCCCTCTTCTGCTCAGTTCCCTGAGTCGTGGTGGGTGGGTGAGTATTAAGGCTGTTTTATTGTTGAGATTTTAGGGGTCTCTGTACTTCTTTTAGGTTGTGTCAAAAATCATTGGTGTCTGTCTCACTGGCTTGTCCTGTGTTGACTGACTAGCTGTCTCTTTGGGTCACTTGCTCATCCCATCATTCTCTGCGGGGTTCCATATGGATCCTCCATGGTATGTCTAGGGTGGCTCATCTCTTGTCAGGATGTCAGCTGTCGGCCTGCAGTTCATTGGTAGGGTTGGATGAGCCACAGCTCTCTTGCTGCATTCTGAAAGATACAAACAGAGTCTCCTTCGAAGACTGAGATAAGTATAGGTTAACTGAGATACACATTTTTGAATTGGCTAGATTCTATTTTTAGTAGCCTCTCCTTCAGTCGCTCGCATAGTGTATCTCTAATTGGGGGCCCAAGAGTCCAGCTCCCAGTGCATATCGCCCTATAGGTTGAGTTTTCTAATCTATGATCATATTATGTTTCTTATTTTGGCCATTAAAGATTTCTAAGCAGGCTGAGGATATGCCTTAGCAGATAGAGTGCTTTCCTAACCTGCTTAAGGCCCTCAGTTTGATTCCTAGCACTGTGGAAAATTTTTTTCTTTTCATGAGTACTTTCTAATAATCAGTATATTTTTCAATTGCATATTTTTGTGTGTATATGTGTGTGTGGGTGTGAAAGTTTGTGTACATGCATGTAGAGCTAGAGGTCAATATCAGATGTCTACCTCAATTGCTCTTTACTTTAAGTACTCAATTGATATTGACTTCTAAAATAAAACTTTAAAAGGCTCAGAGATTCTACTTAGACCCTCTTCCTAAGACACATTCATCTAAAACCTTTCAGGTAGAACAGTGAGACAGAAAGTTATGTTCATGTAGTGTGGTGGTTTATATTGATTGCCAACTTCAAAGGACCAAGAGTCACTTAGGAAAGGAGCCTCTGGGCATGGCTGTGAGTGGTGATCTTGATTAGGTTAAGAGTTAGGAAGACCCACCTCAACCCTAGGAAGTTCCTTGAGCAGATATCTTAGACTATAAAAAAAAGAGAGAACTGGCTGAGCAGCAAGCATTAATTTCTCTCTGCTTCCTCACTGTGGACTGGATCATGCCTTCTCCACCTTGATGAACTGGAAGCCCATATAAACCTTTCGTTCTTTAAGTTGTTTCCTGTTAGGAATTTCATCACAGCAATGGGAAAGTAACTAATATACTCTCCGCAGTTGTATTCTGAGGCAACCAAATTTTACTTGGAATTACTAGTGGAGGTTACTGACTCTCATGTATCTTTGTTTGTATTCAAGCAAGTGACTTGAAATAATTGTATGGCTTTTTTCCCTCCTACAAGTTTTCTTGAGGCATTAGCAAGGAAACAAAATGAAATGACTTCCACAGAAAGAAAAGGTTCCAGAAACATTCAGAGAAATTGTGACTGAAAGAAGAGTTTTAAATGGCTGAAGAGCTGGCCACTTTTTATGATGGGCAGAGAACAGCTGAGAGGACTTCAGTGACCCTTGTGGCACTGTTACTTGCACTATCATTAGAAAGCATCCAAGGACACATTTGAGGCTGCGATCAGACACTTGACAAGCCAGTGGAGGTTCCTCAGAGACCCTTGGTTCACAGAAGAAAGTAAAGGCTTAACCCTTCTGGTTACTTGGTTTCCATGGAGGTTATGTTCTCAGTGAACTTTCCCTGAAAGCCAGTCTATTCCCACCTGAAACCTTAGAGCCCAGACTTTGCCTCCCAAAGGTTACTTGAGAATCAGGTGAGGCAGTTTAATGAGGAGGCAAGAGATAAGAGTTGGGTTATCAGATCCCAGGAGGTCATTGAACTTATGAGTGACTCACCAGAGATAGAGGGTTTTCCCTCCTGATGATCTCAAAGCCAAGGACAGGCAGGAGATAGGGAATGAAGATAGGTGAGTACTTGCTACAGGTAAGGAGAACACTACTTGTCACTGATTGATTGACAGACAAGGCAGTGTCTCCTGGAGCAAGCAAACACATTCCAGAAAAAACATATTCATGCACAATAGACTTGTCATCACATGGAGAGGTGGGGACATTCTTGAGCATGCTCAGTTTATTGTCACATTTCTTCATATGTCACATATTCAAAAAAAGAATGGGTAGGACTGAGCATATTAGTATTATAATGAAAGTATTATAATGAGTTTCTTTTAGGTTGCATGACATGGCTGGCTTCTTGTTAGTTTCTCTGGTGACCCTTGTGTGAAACACAAACAACCTTAGAATCTCTTATAGTCATTTTAAGGGGCAGCAACTTTCCCCTTCATGCTTAGTACCTGCCCAGTCAGCAACATGACTGGCAGGATCATGGTGAGAATTTCCAAAAGGGACAAACATACATGAGGAGTGCCTATGTATACACCTGTAGAGTTACTTTCTTTCCAGACATGGTTCTAAGTCACTTGTGGGGTATGAACTCATTTAATCTTCTTAACAACCTTGTGAAGTATAGGTATTGTTATGCTTCTGTTTTGTGAATGAATAAAATGAGGCATAAGGGAACCAGTGATTTTTCTTATAGATAGTGGAGGTGGGAAAGGAATCCACGCCATTGGACTGTAGAGTACAGACTCTTAACCATTGTGCTGGCAGACAGACAGCCCAAGAGCATCATTAGATCCATCAGGGTTACGTTTGGAGACCTTGAGTTTCACTTATCTTTAATTTTATAAATAAGAGAGACTTCTGTGAGTAACAGGATTGATTGACATTTTTCATTTCTGAAGTTTGAAAGATAAAGCTCTGTAGGATTCTTTATACAATGAATTGTTTCCTGTGAACATGTTCAGGCTCTCTCTCTCTCTCTCTCTCTCTCTCTCTCTCTGTGTGTCTCTGTGTGTGTGTGTGTGTGTGTGTGTGTGTGTGTGTGTGTGTGTGTGTGTGATGGGAGTTGTCTTATGTTTAAAGTGTAACAAAATTCCAGCCACTTACGCACTTAACAGTTAGTTTGGTAGAATTTTAGTGTTTGAAGAAATCTAGCCCTGCATGGGCTTGCAGGCATGTTGCTATGTCTCCTGCAAAGAGCTGTCACCCTGTGATGACAAGGAGTGGCCTGCCTAGGCAGATAATGCCTCCTTTGAACAGCTTCGGTCTCTTTTTTAGTAGTTCCCGCTTTGTATTGTGGGGAAATCTCTGTGGGTTTCTAGAACCAATTGGTTCTTGTTTCATTCTCCGGGGTTATATCGAATAAATCTAATTTCCTCTTTCACACTTGAAACCCTTGAGGGTTTTTTTTTTAAGACAGCTATCATATCTCCCAAGTATTCTGACTCAAAAAATCTCAATTTCTTCAACTGAGTCTCATATAAAACTGTTTTGGGGCTTCTCTCCATTCTGGTCCCTCTCCTGAGTATAATATAACAAGAAAAAGGAGAGACTAGAGAAGACTTAATGGGAGGCTTTAAATGCCAGGGGAATTGTCCCACAGAGTGGCTAGTAAGATCGTTGCCATCCCTGAAGAAACAAGAATCTCAGGCTTATATTGTGGCTAAAGAGATTTAGGCATTTCTTAACCTCATGAATTGGTAACCTGTTATGACCTCTTGCACCATGTAATGGATTGCCTTGGAAGGTTGAGGGACCTTTTCCCTCCAGAGTTGTATAAGGTGAAACTTCTGAACTCATATGTATTCAGTGTAAGAAACTGCTTCTAGTTAACTGTTGTGCTTAGAGCACTCTTGTCACTGCTTGTCATAGGTGTGATGCTGCTTGGATTTCCCAGTGGAGTTGGCTCATTGGATGTAAGGCGTCATCCTGACTGCTATTAATCACAGGGGGAAGGAATGTGGTTCAGGGCCTTTAAAAAGGAAGGGAAACATTGGTGTAGCACAGGATAATTAATAGCAAGTGGAGTGACAGTTTGATTCCCTGGAAGGGACCCTGGCATTGTTGAAGGTAGGGAATCCCTTCAATTTTTTTCATAGGCAGCTATAATTCTGGTTGGATGGGATCCAATTAGAAGGAACTGACATGCAAATTGATGATCAGACAGTGAGTATCATGGTCCAAGAAGAGTTCTGTAACAAATGGCAGACTATAATGGCAGCACAATGTTTGTTTTAAAATTAAAAAAAAAAAACGGGGAAAGCTAACAGGCTGGCTACCTAAACAGTTGTAACTTTCTGTAATTCCAACCTGGAGAGAGAATTTGGTGGACTTTGAGTTACTAAACTTTTGTCTTTTTCTTTTTGAATGCAGGGTCCCACTATAGCCCAGGCTACTCTTAATCTTGAGATCCTCCTACCTTAGCCCCCTCAGTGCTATGACTAGCCACTAAACTTTTTGATATTTAACTTTTTTTTTGAGACAAGGTTTCATGTAGTCCAGGCTGGCTTCAAACTCGCTATGCTGCCAAAGATAACCTTGAACCCAATCCTCCTGCGTCTACCTTCCAAGTGCTGAGATTATAGACATACATCCCATACCCATTTTATGTGGTACAAGGGATATAACCCAGGTCTGCTCCCATGCTAAGCAAGTACACAACAAAACTTTTGATACTGTGAGTTAAGATCTACATTTTAAGAATCATAGTCTTGCAGAATAGGGGATCGTAAATGAAGTCTTGAGGGTATATATTTTCAAGTTGGTAGTGTTTAAACATAGTATTCCAAAGACAATATGATGGGAGTTCACGCTGGATTTTGGAAAAATGATCTCTTGTACAGGTATTTCTCACTTGACCTAAGGGATATGTTATCAAATATTTGTGTGTGAACTGACTACTAAATTTAAATTGAGATGGGAGACTTTGGCATTTGTAAAACTACCATGAATGATTTTCTAAAGTGAAAAATCCTTCTATAACCAAAGTCATGCTCAATTTATCTGTTGAGTAAATTCATAAGTCCATGTATTAGATATACTTAAATTTAAGATATTTTTCTTTGACATGGAGTAATTGTAGGGGCACATGGCAGCTAAGCTTTAGAGTGACAGAGAAAAATTGAACAAGATTCTTTAAGACGTTAGTATATTGCTTTTAAGGTGAGAAAATTCTGCTTGTTACTGTGGGAAAGGAAGCCAATTGCCCAATGTAGCTGAGGGAGATTCTGTAGGAACTACAGCCAAGATGGGTCAAGGAGGTGACATGCACTTCACCTAGAGAAAGCTGTGTCGGATTGAACAGCTAAGCAAAAACTTACAAAGACATCAGAAGCTGTTGGAAGAGCATGAAGTAACATGGGCAGTTTGCAGTTGGTCAGAGAGATGTAGTTGTGCTGGTCAACTTAGCAAGAGGAACTGAGGATGACCACAGTCCATTTGGCTGGGCCCTGGTTTGAGGGGGAAAAGGGGGCTGCATGTGATGGAAGCTTTGTTACTGGCCGACACCTGTCCCCCAACTGTTTCCTCCCATTCTGCTCATCTTAAGGTTCCTTCCCTCCCTAGATTCAACTTTGTGCTAGAAGCCCCCTTATCCGGGAAATGTTTAGTGACCACTCTCTCTAATGTAGGCACACACTTTCTTGCTTAGTTTGCCAAATGTTACCTCCTTGTCTATCACTAAGAGTAAATTTCATGAAAGTTGATGCTGTTTATTTCATTTCATTTTGTTTTGGTTTTTCCTTTTTTTTAATTGCATTTATGTGCAATTTGTATGTTCCATGTGTGTAGAGTCAGAGGTTGATGTGATGTGTTAGGTCTCTTCCTCAATTGCTCTCCACATCTATCATCCATCCATCCATTCATCCATCCATCCACCCACCCACCCACCCATCCATCTATCTATCCATCTATCTATTGAGACAATCTCTCATGGAACCTGGAGCTTACCAATTTGGCTAGTCAGCAAGTCCCAAGGATCCTGTTTTAAACTCCCAGCACTGGGATTGTAAGCATGCACTGCCTGCCTGGAATTTTATGTGAGTGCAAACTCAGGTCCTTGTGCTTGTACTGCAAGCACTTTACCCACAGAGCCATTTCCCTACTGCCATTTTTTTTTCTGATACAGGGCTCATGTAGTTCAGACTTCTCTCAAACTTGTTTTGTAGTTGAAGATGACCTTGAACTCCTGATCTTCAGCCTCTACCTCCCAAATGCTGGGGTTACAGGTGTATGCTACCACACCTATCTGAAGTCTATTTATTTTGGTTTACCACTGTGTTCCCAACAGCTGATCCATATAAATCTGTGTATGGAATGAATTTTCAGGTTTCCTTGTGCATGCCAACTATAGTGAGAGCTGGGAAGGAGAAGAATGCAGCCCTTGTTGTGTACGATATAATACACGGTATCATTTTGATGACTGACAGACTAAACGCAGAGTGCTTTCAGAAAGAAGCTGGGGATGGTCATCACAGAGTGGGAATGAGTAGTTTTGCATAGTGTTGGAGAGCAGAGGGATCTTCTAGGGTAACAAAAGAGAGCTTAGGAAATTTCAGAGATTTAGAATCAAGCTTCTTTTTGGAGGTACTCAGTGAGGAGACTGGGAGATGTTGGGAAAGACATTTCAAAATACATGCTGAGGTCTGACCAGGGAAATTATTAAAGATATTCTTTCAGGAAAGAGCAGTCTCCCAAACTCTCCAAGCAGGGACATACCTATATACGGAGATTAAAGATGGATTGGAGGGAGTGTAGGATATGGAGGTGTGGGATGCAGTGCAGGGTTGGATATGATATTCCCAATCTTGAAATCATGGGAAAGTTTGGAATCTCCACTCTAGCAACAAATTTTCTTTGTTTAGGAAAGCATTTATTTTAGCTTCCAGTTTTCAGAAGTCCAGTATGTCAGGGAAAGCATGGCAGGAGCAGAAAACTGGTTTACACTGTTAAATTAATAGGGAGGAAGTAAAGAGTGATGAATGCTGGTACTCTGCTAACTTTCTCTTTTTCCTTGTTGGTCAAGGTAGGGTCTCACTCTAGCACAGGCTGACAAGGAACTCACTCTGTGGTCTCAGGTTGGCCTCAAATTCACAGCAATCCTCCTACCTCTGCCTGCCGAGTGCTGGGATTAAAGGCATGGGCCAGCATGCTGGTTACTTTTTTCTTTTTATGCATCCCAGGAATCCAGTCCTTGGAATGACACCATCCATAGTTAGGGTGGGTCAGCACCTCAGTTATTCTAATCTAGAAAACCCCTACATGTGCTGAGAGGTTGATTTCCATGATGATTCTAAACCCTGTTAAATTGACCACCAGAGATTAAGCATCACAGTAAGGACTCTTGTGGAGGTTTGCTAACAGTAGAAGGATAGGAGTAGTTTTTGTAACTTCATTTTCTTTTTATCAGTAGAGATAGAGCTGTGTCATTGGGATCCATGAAGGGAAGGCTATGTTTTGGTCTTCACACAAAATATAAAAAAATGAAAGATAAACAACTGTGTGATCTTGGCCTATTCATGTGCCTGTGGTCTTATTTTCTTCCTAAGAATGAGCTTTGTTGGGATGTGTGTGTGAGAAGGTAACTCAGTTGGTGGAGTGCTTGCCTTGCCCTGGGTTCAAACCTCAGCACTGCCCGACAAAAAGCAGTCTTGTTGATGTACTTACATCATTGATGTGTAGAAAAAAAATTGTTGTATTTGGGAAATTCTAAGAATGTTTCCATTAGAAATGTTGGGTAGTTATCTGGAATCCTCTGCTTTCATTTAAGTATGCCTGAAATTGCTTATTTTCCCTGGGACATGGTCATGACAGATCATCAGGTCCACTCACATTTCCAGGGAGGGATATGTGATTCTGAGAGGAGCCATTAGAGGAATGGCTTTTTTTTTTTTCTTCCTACTTGTTTTCAGCTTGTCAGAATACCCTTCCTTCCAGCAGCTACTGAGAGCTTCCATAGAGCACTGCAGAAGCAAAGGAGAAGGTTGCATCCTGCCATGTTTGTTCATGTATATTATGCACAGGTGACAGAAATCCTGCTCCAAAGGATGGCTGGAGATAAAGGACAGGGTGGGGGAGATGCCTCAGTCCAGTGCTTGCTTTGTAAGCACAAGGCCCTGAATTTGATCACTAGCACCCATGTAAATGCTGGACATGGTGGCGCTGGAATACCAGAACTGGGTAACAGGAAGATCCTGTTGGGGCTTACTGGCTAGCTATTCTAGTTCAGTAGTTAGTTCCAGATCAATGAGAGACCCTGTTTCAAAAAAGATGTAGGTGGAATTTCTGAGGATGATACACAAGATTATCCTTTTGTGATGGTTTGATTCAGATATCCCCATAAACTCATGTGTTTTTAATGTTTGGTCCCTCCACAGCTGATAGCAGTTTGGGAGGTGGAGCCTTGCTGGAGGAGGTGTGTTACTAGAGATGGGTTTTTAGAATATTAAAGTCCAGCTCCCTCTTGCTAGAGCTTCAGTCACTCCCTGGCTGCTATTTTCCACCTGCTGTGGCAGGAGATGATGTCTAGCCTCTGCTCTACCATCCTTTCCCCTGCCATCTTGAAACTTCCCCTTAGGATTATCAGCCAAAATAAATCTTATCCTCTCATCCGCTGTATTTGGTTGGGTTTTTTTTTTCTCTAGCAACACCTCTGGCCTCCATAAGCCATGTACACATGTGTATATGAACTCACACCTACGCAGGTTAACACACACATGCACATGTGCACATGCATAGATGACATTGAAATAGGTACATGTTTTAGAGTTTAACTCAAGAGATAGTAGCAGATTAGCTCAGTGGCTAATATTATATTCCTAGATTCTGACTTCCCCGTCCCCATTTGTGCTTCACCATTTTTAGCTGTGTGACCATTAACAAGTTCCTTCATTTGTACACAGGGGATGTTGAATAATACTACCTACCCATAGAGCGATTGTGAGGATTAGTTTAGTAAATATACATAAGTCATGTGGACCAAGGACTGGCAACTTGAGCTCTCCAAATGTTAGCGGTTGTCATCCCTGACTTTCTCAAAGCCATTGGAATTTATAAGGCCTTGCAAGCAAGCTCAGCCAGAGCCGGGTGTTGTCTGCCTGCTGTGTTTAACCAGTACAGTCAGAGAAAGACCTGGTGGCAGGGTGCTTGAAGCAATTCAGCGGGTAACTAATGGACTGCTGAGCTTTACACCCCAGTCCACTGGCACTGTGGATGGAGCAACTCATTACTCTGTAATGGGAGTTTAGTGAAATGCATGAGTAATCTTAGCCTTCCTCCTCCAGCAGTGACAGAAAGCAAGCCAAGCAGGTCTGAGAGGACCCAGAGAGAAGACAGATTCTTTCTTGCAGCACCATGGTGAGGGGTGGCAGGTGGGATTCAGAAGCAATCAGTCTATAGAGCAATGTGAGAAAGCTGATTCTAGCAAAGGAGGATGCCCGGGGCATGTCTGCGTGTAAGCAAGGGATGTGACTTTGTGTGTAACTTCCACCTGTGTTGTATGTCACATCCCCATATCTTCTTTGATCCTTGATTTTTTAGTAGAATGATTAAAATGGATTCTTGGCTTGTGTCTCTCTGTGTGTTTATGTCTCTGTATATGCAGCATGTGGCTTATGTGGTGGTGTGGTGTGGTGTGTGTTCTGTATAGTGCATGCACATATGTGTAGATATGCATGCCGTGTGTGCACTCATGCCGAGGCCAGAGGAGAACATCGGGTGTTTTCTTCTATCACTTTTCCTCTTTATTTCATGTGACGAATGTGGATTCTGGGATCAAACTTAGGTCCTCTCAGGCTCTCATGCTTGCATGGCAAGTACTCTTACCTGCTTTGATATCTTCCTAGCCATATGTTTTATATATCCTTATCCCTTGACTCTTTTCCATGATTTTGTTAACTTTTAGTAACCCTGGCCTGTGCAAATAAGTAGTTTTTTTTTCTTTACCTTTTTTTAATTTAAGAGAAGTTTTTGCTCAAAAGACCTTTTATCTCTGGGTGGCTGAGGGAGTTGTCTCTTTAATTTCTCAGCTTTCCTTTTCTCCCTACAAATGATATCCACAGGACTGCTGTTGTCTCTCATGCTTTGTGGATCAGCACTTTTGCAGAGAAATGAAAACATTGCACTTTTAAAGGCACAGAAAGCAGATTACTGTAGCATCAGGATTCAAGGTTACAGAATCGGTTAACTTTCTGGTTGGTTCTGCTGAGCTGAATGGAAAAGATCCAATTCATTGTTACTGCTTAGGGATAAATATTAATAACCATAAATCCCTCAGGGGTCCACTGCTTCCCCTAGGTCATTCATGGGGAAGTAATTTGATAAAGGACTTTAGTAAAAAAAAAAAAAAGTGGAGTGGGGGAGGTGCTTGTCCAGAGAGGAAATCTGTTCTGGATTATTGATTTGTAGTATTTTATTATTTTATATTATTTGTTTATTGATTGATTATGAGTCAGAATCTCTAGCTTAGGCCTGAAACCAATCTGTAGTCAACAATGACTGAACTGTTTCTCCTGCATCTGTGTCCAGAAGGCTGGGATTGGAGGCCTATGCCATCAGATGCTTGAGACAGAACGGAGGGCTTTATGCATGCTGGGGAAGCACTGTGACAACTGAGCCACATTCCAAGCCCTCTATTATTCCTTTGATTAATAATAATATTTCATTACAATTCAGATGAATGTCCAGTAACCATGCTGGACCTTTAAAGATATTTTATAGAAATGTTGTTAGAAAAAGGTTTGTATCTTATAGAAAAAGATTTAAGAACTGAAATGTTTCTACACTTAGAGTTTGTTAGGACTAAGGGTTCCCAGTACACTTACAGTATGTTTACATATAATTACCATTTCAAGGGGCAAAAGAGTGTGAATTGCCCTCTATCTATTGACTTGGCTTTAGTGGAAAAGAGATAGCATATTGCTGCTAATTTATTTCATAGAAGTACTGTGTGCTAACCAACTACTCCATTGGAGCTCTTAGCTGTTAATTTATTTTCAAATCAGAAACATCAAATATTTACTATGTGTTAGGATTTACTATGGTAGATAAGAGGGTGTCCAAGTTCTCATGAAGCCCTGGGTTCAGGTACAGAAGCTTCCATTATCTTTTGACTAGCTGACTAAGTCTGTAGTGGGCATGCCATGGTTTCCAGAAGGTTGACCACCATGTGGTATGTGTGGGTCATCATTAGGCATTAAGTACTTGGGAGTGTGGGGATGCTTGGGAAGCAATCAGAGGAACCTTCATCGAAGAGGCAGCATACTCATGATGTTCTAAACAGTAAGAATAAGAACAGGTAGGGTTGACCTTCCTGAGAAACTAAAAAGTTTTGTCTAAAACATGAGGATGTGAAAATGCCTGCTACCTTCTGGGGTCCTAGTTGTTGCCGGACAGTGTCTAGCAATTTACTTGAGGCTGGAACTCATTGTGAAGACTAAGCACCGTCCTCCTGCCTTTGTCTCAGAAGTGCTGGCGTTGTAGGCATGGGGCTACCATGACTGGCTTTTAGTTTCTACTCCTGCTCACTTTCTACCCACACAGCTCAGGGACAGTCACTGTTCTGATTCTGCCTATTACCATAATGTAGACTCCTTTGTTGTTGAGCATCATATTAGTGGAACAGTGATGCTCTTCTGGGTCTATCCCCTGTGTTGCTGAGATTGGTCTGTGTGGTGGGGTCCAGTGCTGAGTAGTGCTCCATTGTTGTTGAATCACTTTTCTGTTGATGGACATTTGACATTTAAAAAAAAGGTGGACTATTTTGAATAAAGCTGTAATGATCAATCCTGTACTAGTTTTTTTTTTTTTTGTTGTTGTTGTTGGCAGAAAACTTAAGAATGGAATTGTGTCATCAGTATGTAAGCACCTGACTAGCTCATTAAGACATTGTCAAATGATTCCAAAGTGGCTTTACTATTTTACATTATTTTATTTCCATCATCATGTTAAATTTCTGGGTGTTCTTCATCTTTCAAAACATTTCATGTATAGTCACTCATTAATTTCCAGTATTCTAGTGTTTTGAAATGATGTTTTATTATGGTTTTAATTGTCATTTCTCTGATGATTAAGAAGGGCAAGTACTATTTTCTGTGACATTTATCAGTTATGTCTTTTGGTTATTTTATTATTTATTTACTTATGTGTGAATGTATTTATGAGTGCATGCATCTGCATACCATGATGTTTGTGTGTGTAGGTCAGAGGACAATCTCAAAGTGTCTGTGTTCTTCTTCCACCTACTTTGAGACTGGGTCTCTTGCTGCTACAAATGAGTGCCAGTCTAGCAGGCCTGTGAGTCTAGGATTCCCATAGCTCCACCTCCTTGTTACAGGTGCATTGGAATCACAGGTGCATGCACTATGCATGGGTGCTGGGGAGCTGAACTTGAATCAGCAGGCTTTGCAAACAAGTGCCTTTAATCTCTTAGCCATCTCTCCAGCCTCTTATGTTTACTTTTTGAGACAGGGTCTCACTATGTAGCTCAGGCTGATTTCAAACTTCAGATCCTCCTGCCTCAGCCCTCCTGGATGTTAGGATTATAGGAGTATACCACCAAACCCAACTATGGGAATTCTTAAAGTGAATTCTTCCAGTCTGTCCCTTGCCTTTCCACGTTTCTGTTGGTGTCTTTTGCTAGGCAAAAGTTTTCAATTTCAATGCAGCATAGTTTATCTTTCTTTTTCCTTCTTTGTTTGATGGTCCCTCTAAGGAATCTTTATTTGCCCTCAGCAGAAGTATTTGTCTCTGTTTTCTTATACAACCTGTGTTTACTTTGTATTGTGGGATCCACCTCAAGTTTTAAGTATGATGTAAGAGTTGAAGGTTCATTTCCCCCAGTTTTTCTGACACTATATTTGAAAAGATGCCCCCCCAATATTGAACATCCTGTGCCTTTGTTGAAAATCAATTGCCTGTTTATCTCGTCTATTTCTGGATGCTCAGTTCTGCTCCATTGATTTATTCATCTATTCTTGTCTCAGTATCACACTTTCTTGCTTTGCACTGTTTTAAAGTGCAGTAATGTGAATCTTCCTACTTTGTTGTTCTTATTTTGATGATTCTAGGTTCTTTGATTTCCTTTGTAAACTTTGGTATCAATTTGCCCATTTCTGAAAAAAAAACCCACATATCTGGGCACTTTACAAAATTATAACATATCCAGATATATACTCTGTGCCAGTTAAATCAGTTGGAGATTGAATGAGGGTTAATAGGATCTCTGTTTAACAAAATCCATCTGTTAAAACTCACTAGTTTTTTGGGCCTTGTGGCATAGACCTATAATCACAGCTCCTTGGGAGACTGAGGCAGGAGGATAATAAATTGAAGAATGTCTTGGGAACCTCAGGAAGACCCTGTCTCAAATAAAAAGTTAAAAGAGGACTGGGGATGATGTAGCTCAGTGTGCTAAAGAACCTACGTAGAATATCCCAGTGAGGGGCTGAGGCCCTGGTTCAGAGATTGGGAACTTGCCTAGTATGTGCATGGCCTGTGTTCACTCCTCAGTGCTTCAAACCGAAATGCCTTCATGCTGCTTTAGATTAAAGCCAGGTGTGGTGGTACAAACCCAAATCCTACCACTCTGGAGATTGAGGCAGAAGAATAGGGAGTCATAGGCCACGCTGGACTAAAAACACCAAACAACAAATACTAGCTATTTAGTAAGTAGAGCCAGATTTGAGAACTGATGTGTTAGCAGGGTTTCAGTATGGCTCATTAAAAATTAAATTCTTCTATGGATTTCTGGGATGGAGGAATGCACAGTGGAATAGTGTGCTGGAGTTGACCTGGGCCTTAAGTGGACGAGATTATTGACACTTGAGGAACAGGAGAGGGCTGGAAAGATGGCTCAGTGGTTAAGAGTACTTCTTGTATAAGCCTGAGGGCCTCAGGCCTGAGAGACCTTTTGAGTTCAATCCCCGGGACTCACATAAACAGCTGGGTGTGGCCATGCATGCTTGTAGCCCCCCCCCCCAGTCCTGTAGAGGAACAGAGACTCGAGAATTGCAGAAGCTTGCAAACTCTTCAGTAAGAGACCTCTGCTCAAATAAGAGTAGGTGGCAGTGAACGCATTATATGGCAGGACATTTAGCATTCTGCTCAGGTACTACAGGTGAGCATATGGGGCACTGCATGAATGGATACATGCACACACCTCACATTACAAACACATACACATGCAAAAAAAAAAAAGAAAGAAACAGGAGAGTTTTAAAAAACAAGAAAGTTGAATGAAGATGTATCAGAGGGATGAAATTTGTAGAGTTCAGGAAGGATAGTTTCCTCTCCCCTAGGGAATCTCATTTCTTGGGTGCTGGCTTTGCCTCCTGGAGTGTTCAGTGTATTCTTACATAGATCTGCCACAGGCAGCTTCTTACCAGTAACTGGAGAAACGAGGAGTGCTCTGTGTAGAACACATAAATAAATCATTTTAGAGAGTAGCTTTCTATAGATTAGGGAAATATTTGTGAAATTTGTGTAATAATGTAGTAAACGCCTTTTAGAAATGATTTCCCACACTTTAAAAAATATTTTATTTATTTGAGAGAAAGACAGAGAAAGAGGTAGACAGAGAGAGGGAATGGGTATGCCAGGGCCTCCTGCCACTGCAAATGAACACCAGGAGCATGTGACACTTTGTGCATCTGGCTTTACGTGGGTACTGGGGAATCTAACTTGGGCTGTCAGGCTTTGCACGAAAGTACCTTTAACCGCTGGGCCACCTCTCTGGCTCTTTATTTTATTTATTTATTTTGCTTTTTGAAGCTTTCGTTTTAATACAATATCTTCAGATGAACACTGATTTATCTCTCCTTTTATTTACTTACATTTTTGTGTGTGTGTCTGTGTGTGTGTGTGTGTGTGTGTGTGTGTTGTGATGTGCATGATCATGTATGTGAGGGCAGATATGTATTGCTACAGCGTGTGTGTGGAGTCAGAGGATAACTTTCCACAGCCTTTCATTTTGCCTGAGGCAGGGTCTCTTGTTCTTGTTCTTGTTGACTGATCCATTCGCATCACTGGCTGGCCTACGACCTTCTCCTGTCTCTGTCTCCCATCTCACAATCTGCATACTGGGATTCCTAAAGCCCACCATATCTGGCTTTACATGGACTATGAAATCCAAACTCAGGTACTCAGGCTTTTTTAAAAATATATATTTATTGTACATAATGAGTTACATTATTTAGTGGGCAAACAATGAGTTGTTTTCCCCAATGCTCCCCTCCCCATCCCCAATCAGCTGGATATCCTCCTCCATGGGTTGTCTGGATCAGTCCTTGTGGCAGGGGACCATGGATAGCCTAGTACTCAGCCTGGTTCTCCTGGCCCAAGTGTGTTGTTACTGAGGGGTGCCATGCCTCTGGATTGTCTCCCCCACCACGGCTCTCATAATCTTTCTGCCCCCTCTTCCGCTCAGTTCCCTGAGTCGTGGTGGATGAGTATTAAGGCTACTTTGATGTTGTGAGCTTAGGGGTCTTTGTGTCAAAAATTGTTGGTTTCTGTCACCCTAGCTTATCCTGTGTTGACAGCTGTGGCTGTGGTTCCCTTGTTCATCCTGTCATTCTCTGTGGGATTCCGTATGGATCCTCCATGATATGACTGTGGTGGCTCATCTCTTGCCAGGATCTCAGTTTTCTGCTTGCGGTTGGTTGGTAGGGTTATATGGGCCACAGCTCTCTCGCTGCATCCTGAAAAATACAAACACAATCTCCATCAGAGAGTGAGATCAGTCTAGGTTAACAAATATACACAATTCTGGATTACCAAGATTCTATTTTTAGTAGTCTTCTCGTCAATCTCTCCCATAGTGCATCTTTTCTTGGGATCCCAAGAGTATGGGATCCTGTGCCTATCGCCCTGAATCCCCAGTGCCAGTCAAGGGCTCCCCCTCCCTAAGTGGAATATTTGGCCAAATTTAAAAGCTGTTGATTGTCTCCCCCAGGCCCAGGTTTCTCCATTGCACGAGTGCTTTTTTCTTGGTACTCAGGCTTTTGAGCCAAGCCCTTTATTCTCTGAACCATTTCCCCAGCACCCCTGGTTCTTTCATTCTTACTACAGGCAGAGAGTTGGGTCAGAAATGGTGTCTTTCTAAAATGAAGAATAAAGGGGCAAATATTGCAACTATATACTGACATTCCTTGGGAATATACAATCTATGTAGAGGCTGATAGGTGCTTTTACTTCTTTAAATCACACTTTTCTATTTGAAGAGAGGTTGGAACTAATCAGCCCGCCCTTGTCTCTAAGATGCACATTCCCTAAACAGCTGTAGAGAATTAATTCAGTCAGTGCTCACAGGGCTTTAATCTCAGCTTTCTGCTCAGTGTCATGGAAAATCCTCTCCAGAAAATAGCCAGCATCTACCAGCAGTGAATTGCCAAAAAATTTAGATGAACATTTTTTTGAGTATTTTCCTAGTAGAGACAGCATGAAAAATTCTTTAGTGAACTAGATTTTACAGTGGACATAGAAAGCAAGTATCTGTGATATATTTATATTCTTTTGTGTGTGACATGTTGGTTGTACAATTTCCTTATTACTGAAATAAACCATGTCCAACATCAACCCTCTCTATTATGTGAGGGGTAAAATGCTTTAAGTAAGAAAGAACTTAGATATTAGCTAACTGTAACATCTACCCATCTGTCTGTCCATCTATCCATCTATCCACTCAGCAAGTAGGTAATCAGAGAGGGGAGAATTATTTTCCCTCCTCTACTTGTGATAATATTTAATAGCATACATACATTGATATTATGTGTGCACAGGCATGTTTCTTGTAATAATGTTTTTATAAAGTAGGAAAACTAGTTGTGGACTTTAAGAAATCTCACCCCTTTGCATTTTAAAATATTTATTGAATTTATACTTGGTGTGAATGCTACTCTTACAGTGGTATATTCACAACACCAAAAACAAAATTAGTTGTTTGTTAAGCATTTAAAAAGCCACAGCTTGGCATAGTGGTGCATGCCTGTGATCCTAGCACTGAGACAGGAGGATCACAATTTCCATGTCAAACTGTTCCACAGAATGAGTTCCAGGCCAGCCTGAAGTGCATAGCAAGATCCTATCTTCAAAAAATAAATAATAAAAAGTCATATGCTTTCATAATTAATTTAATTATAGCATATTAATATATTGTGTTATACCTTAAAGTCTAATGTTACACATTCTTAATTTTGTTACTATTGCTGTTACTATTACAGAGAACTTATTTCTATATAGAATCTTTTCCTCTTTACCTTGTCAGTACATCATCTTGCTGAATAGTAACAGAGTACATTTATTATTTCACCTTGAAGTTTTATCAGCGCATAGTTCAAGTGTGTGCTATTGTCAGCCTTGGGGCTAGAGAGATGATTCATTGGTTAAGGTGCTTGCTGTACAATCATGAGGACTTGAATTTCATCCTTGTTTGCCACAGAAACCAGAATGTGGTGGTGCATGTCTGTAATCCCAGCACCAGGGATGCAGAGACTGGGGAATTCCTGGGGCTTGCTGGCCAGCTAGCTAGTCTAGGTAAATTGATGAGCTCTGCATGCAGTGAGAAACCCTGTCTCAAAGAATAAGGCAGACAGCAGTTAGAGGAGGGCCAGTGTCAACTTCTGGCCTCCTCCCCAAACACATAGAGAAACACAACACATGCACATCTCGAACATATATACACACACATAAATAGATAAAAAGATTAAAAATCAATATATTATATACTTGCCTTGATAATGGTTTTTATTTCAAATTCTAGAGAATGTCTTAGATATTTCCTTTATAACCATATCACTTAAAATTGTATTCTGTTTCTTACTTTTGTGTGCAAATCAGCCTATTATTTGCCTTTTAGTGGTTTCCTTTTTTAAAAATTTAACTGGTATGAGAAGTTTTGTTTTATATTTTTAGTTACCTTTTGTAATAATTGTCCTGAATAATTTTCGATGTCTCTTTTATTTAGAAGTTCATTATAAAAGGGAGTATGAGGTTGAGGTTTTATACTTTCTTTGGTTACATGAAGACAAACAAACCTGTCATCCCTTTAGAGATCTAATACCAATTCTGTTTTTCCCTTTGGTATTTCCTGTGGTTTTACACAAAGAAATTGAATCCATCCCAATTTCTGTTGTCATATGTGCACCCTCTACATGATAGGTGATATATCATGTCTATGTGATATATCTATTATATACATATTATATGTGTGTGCCCTCTTTTTAACTTGCCTACTGTTAGAAATATAGGTGAAGTCAGGAGCCTACATAGTTCCTACATCTTGGGAGAGGACTAGAAACAGCCAGAATTCCTATCCTAGCTTCCTGTCATGTCTGCAAGTCTGTGTTTACTCATCTATAAAGCTTGGATGGAAATACAAATGCACAGAGAATTCCTTTAATGCACTTAAGCCTTCTCTAAAGCACTGTTAAGAACCTCAGTTGGAAGTGTTTAAAATACCAAAGAGCCATAACCTTTGATTGTTAATATGTGTGCACTATCATTTCTTGGATTTTCCTCAGTAAGTATAGACCACATGAGATCTTTGGTGTTGTCTGAAACTAACCACGAGCCTATAATCTGCTGACATTGGGGATTTGAGTTTGGGGGAAAAAAATACCTAGCAGTTACAGATATCAAACAGAAATATACAGTGTGGGAGCCAGATCTGAGTACTTGGTGAGGACTTTGGGAAGTATATAACAATAGTGATTACAGGAAAAATAAACCCTGGCTTAAAAACATGGTCTTCTACACAAAGACTTGTTTAAGCCAGCCCTGCTGCTTATGTGACCTTGTGTGGTAATTTAACCTCTCTAAGTGCAGTTTTCACAGTTACAAATGAGCATGCTATTGCTGACTGGCTCAGTTAAATAAGACAGTGGATGTGAAATCATCAACATACTGCCTGACCCTTAGCAAATACCAGGCAAATAGATGTTCTTATTTTAATAGCTAGCATTTGTGCAGCATTTATGGTCCACAGAGCCCTTTTTGGGGCCCTTTCTCACTTATGAATCTGAGTGCTTTATACAGAACAGATTCTTAAATGTTTGTCCTGTTTGAGGTACCGGGTACACTCAGTTGGCACTTGTCCTGTACCTCCATGCCAGTGTCTTCTTGCCTAAATTAAACTCTAGAAATCCAAGGTGAGTGTAAAGGTTATATCTTCTTCATCTGGGTCATCCTCTTGGTCAGAGCTGGAACAGGCAGGAGTCATCTCGGTGTGTTACATGAGTGATCACAGGTGTGTCAAGGCTTTCCTTTCCTCATCTGTACACTGAACTGAGTGTGAAGTTCGTGAGGAAGTGCTTTGTGCAGCAGGCTACATATAGTTTCCTCCCTAGCCCACCAGCAGCCTAGCAGCACAGCAGATGCTTGAAGGAAGCATTCACTGGTGTTGGAGGATGCTGGGATGCTGGGACCCCAGATAAGTTTCTTGGTCTTGAAACATTCTTATACAAAGCGAGGTCCTGTGCTTTCTTTTGTGTATGCATGTGTATGTGTGCGCGCGCATGTGCGAGCCCGCACAAGTATGTGTATATGCATTTATGTAGAGACCAAAGGACAACTTCAGGTGTGACCCTCAGGTATATGTCCACCTCTTTTTGAGATAGGGGCTCTCATTGGCCTGAAGCTCACCAATTAGGCTAGACTGGCTGGCCATTGAACCCCAGGGATTCTCCTGTCTCTACTCCCCTAGTGCTGGGATTGTGCCATAATCTCTGGCTTTTTTTTTTTTTCTAACCTGAGTGCTGGAGATTGAGATAGAGTCCTCGGAAAGCAAGCACTTTACCTACTGTGCTATTTTCCAAGTGCCCCCCCCCCACACCACAGGTGTTATTATATGAGGGTCAGTCAATACCAGGCTAATTAACACCTGGGCACCTTGTCTTGTCCCAATTGTTCGCTGGATTGGGGTTTGTAGAGCATAGCTATGCCTTGGTGGTCAGAGCAGGTTTAGTGGTTTAACCCTTTCATGATAAAAGATGCAAGGCAAGTAAATTTAGTGAGTAGCACATCATGGATTTGGGGGGGGGGTGTTGTCTGTAGTTGGTTAGGAGAGCTGAGCACTGCTCAGCAGTACTGGGTGCTGGCTCCTGGTAAGGCTCGCTGAAGCAGCATTGTTTCCCATGGGATTTATTTTCCTATGGTGCTTCTCATTTTTTTTTCTTTCCAATTTGATTTCATAAATGCCAATGTTAAAGTGTTAGTTCTTATTAATTTTAGTGAATAAACCCCAAGTACAAGGTATCCATTTCTCTCTTGGAAAAAAAATAGTGATGTGATGAGAAATAAAAGCAAAATTATTGAATTTTAAAAAGCCCTTTGTTCATTGTGGAAAGAGGCACCTTTTTTATCTACTAAGATAGAATTTATTATATTCTGATATTATCTTTGAATCATCAAAGCAAACATAAGGTGCCAATTTATATTTCCTCTTCCAGGATTATTTGTGCTTTTGGGAAGGGGCTGTTGTTTGTCAGAGGGGAGCAGGTGTTAGTGAGCAGAGAAAGGTGGAGTGTCATTTCTTGAAGCTCAGGTTTCCACTGGAAAGTGTCAACTGAGAACAACAGAGCCTATTGTGTTAGAAAGTTTACTTTCTTGTAATTATGGAATGCATTTTGTGTTTCTTTCTAGAACATTCCATCAAGTCCTTTTCATGCCTTTGGGATATGGGGAATCGGCTGTGGCTCAGGTGAGGTACATAGATGAAAGTGGAAAAGACAGACAAACTTCTTTCAGATGATCAATGTTGGTAGCTAGACCTTTGGCATTTCAGTGGGCAGCAAATTCAATGAGAAAGCAGAGAAGGGACCGTTTTTTGAACTATAATATAGTCAGTCTGTGAGGAAATCCTTGGTGGCCTTTTAAGTACAGAAGAGATTTGTATTAGGAGCAGATTACCCATGAGCTTTTGGTTTTATGAAGTCTGAAAAAATGACAGCCGGTTGTCAGTATTTTGGTTGATACGTTCCCTTAGCCTTCTGGTTAGGAAAGATCGGAAGGTGATGACTCTGGCAAAACCTTTCTCTGAGAAAGTAGTTGTCAAAGACATAGCTTTTAAAAATTAATTAATTGGAAAATGTTGATGTGTGTGTTCATGTGTGAGTGTGGGTGCACATGGGTCACAGCACTCATGTGGAGGTCAGAGGTTAGCATTCCTGGGTGTTGTTCCCGCCCTTCCACCTCCTTTGAGGTAGGGTGTCTCTTGTTCTGTTCTTTGAGCACTCACTGAGAGCTTCTGGGCCTCTGGAATGTTCTCCTGTCTCTGTTTCCCATCTTGCCATCAGCTCACCTCAGCTTCTGGCTTTTTACATGGGGGTCTGTGGATTGAACTTGGGCACATAGATTTGAGTGTTAAGTGCTTTATTCACTAAGGCATCTCCCTAGCCGAAGGGCATAGATAACTTTTAAGAAATACCTGGGCATGATGTGGTGTTCCACGCCTGTGAACCTGTGATTCTAGCACTCCAGAGACTGAGGCAGGAGGATCGTGAGTTTGAGACAAGCCTGGCCACCATAGTAACGCACAAAACAAAACATCAAATACCAACCAGAACACAAAGTACTTTGGTAGCAGAAGAACACCTTGTTGAGAGGCCTTTAAACTGAGAAGCTCTTTGAAACTTCATCTGTGTTTCCAATGGCAGTGGTTCCATGACATTGTGTCAACAGTTCTCACAGATAAATCAGTGTTAGCAGCCCAGTGTCTGTTCTCCTTTTCTTGCCCAGACCTACATGGTATTCCTAGACTTGAGCACAATGGAGCTTCTCAACCATTACCGTTGTTGAACACACTTCCTGTGGTTTGTTTATCTTCTTTGGGGTTCCTTAATAGCAAATCCCAAATGGCTCACCTTTTTCCAGTGCTATTAATGTTCTGAGAGGGGCTATACATTATGTTAAAGTCAGAGTACTTCTCCGCGGGAAGGCTGGTGTTTAAATGAGACTTATTCAGCCTCTTTTTAGCTGGTGTTTCATTACCATGGAGGATTTATAATGCAGAAGCTGAGGTGGAGCTGGTGAGAATGCCAGCTTTGCTAATATTTAGTCATAAAATTCTGGATATTGGACAAGCTCTTAATTACTCTGAATCCATCTTTGTCTTAATAAAAGTTGGATTGTACCCACTAAAATAAGATGACTGTGTTTGCATTAATCTCCACATGTAGGTTAATACCTTTTTAAAAGCTGTCTTTTAGACAAGAGACTTGAGAATTAATTTCCCATTTTCAGCTTACAATGAAGAGAACTAACTGTTCCACGTGGAATTTGAAGGACTTCCATTTTTCTGATATTGGAGATTCCAGTGCCAATAATTACTCTCTGTTCCCCTTGACCCACTCCCACCCCTTCAGGTAAAGAAATTTCCCTTTGATGCTTGGGGACCTCAATTGCTATTATTATTTTATTATTTTTGTTTTGTTTTGTTTTTTTGAGGTAGGGTCTCACTCTAGCCTAGGGAGCTACCTGTAATTCACAATGTAGTCTCAGGCTGGTCTCCAACTCACAGTTACTTCTCCTATCTCTACTTCCAGAGTGCTGGGATTAAAGGTGTGCACCATTATACATGGCAATTTTTTTTAATGAATCTCTGCTTCAATTCTTCAAAGTAAATAGATGAAGTTAATTTTTCTGTGAGGTAGTGGAAATAAATTTAAGATTAATACATGACTGAAGCTTATTACATTGCAACTATACTATCCATCTGTCCATCTATCCATTACCTGTCCTTCTACCTATCATCTATCTATTTATCTGTCTTTCTTTCTATCTGAGTGTCTGTCAATCAGTAAATCAGTCAGTCATCTATTTGACTTTAACCTGACTGAGTCCTTGTATATTAGGGCTTTTTTTTCTCTTAAGTGGTAGGTTCTTAACTACCTTCCTCAAGTGAATGATAGGAACTGTCTTTTCCTTTTCTCGTCTCCGAAGTGTCTGCTGCTGTGTAAGCACTAAACACCACTAACTCCAGGATTCATTTCTCTATTACAGATGGTCAGTGTGCTTATAAGGGCTCTGGGGACATTATATTTATATGTTGATGTCTTCTTAGTGGAAAGTCTCTCTCTGACATAGTACTAGTATGTTTACTTCTAGTATGAAATATCCAGTGTGTTGTCTAAAGCAGATTCCATTGATTAGTCTGCCTTGGGTCAGAGCGGGTTAGGGACAGGTTCAGAGAAGAGCAGTAGAAACTAATAAAGTCATCAAATGAAATGGGGGAATTTATAAACATCGTCCTCTTATACAAGCTACAGTTGTTAAAAGCATTATTTCTCTGTGTTTCAGTTTATTGATTTTATAGACATTTCTATGATGAAATATTTATGTTACTAGTTATAAGCCATCTGGAGCATGTGTTAACAGAATGGATTTCCAGCCACTCCCCCTTGGGGGGGGACTCCTGATTCAGGAGGTTTGAGATAGGTTGTAAGCCTCAGGTCAAGCACAGTTACTATTCAGACAAGTCTGTCGCATCCATCCAGGTTTCCATGTATAATTTGTAGAACGTACTTTGCCTTTCCCATGTCACGTCTCTGAGCAGGCATGATTTTGTGAGGGGATGTCTCACACAGAACAGCTTTCATAAGCCATTATGAGGACAACACATCTACTAAACCACACGTCATTCCATAGTGTTGGGATCAGAAACAGCAGAGGCCTCAAGACACCTGCATGGCCAGTTGCCTAGAAACCTGCCACTGTGAATGATGGAACTGGGGCATCAGACCTGCTTACGCAAGGAGGGAACCCATGGGTTCTTCAGAGGCTTGCAGTGTTATCCTGTGGAGGAGGTGGCGGGTCACACTTCTGGTCACCCCACAGAGCGAATTTAGTATTGAAGAATGGATGCTATGGCAGCTGGATCATGAAAGGAATAGATTCAAAGGAAGGGAACAGGTGACTAAAAGATGTCATGAGATTCTGGTTTTATCCTTTTATTCTGGATAAACTGTGGAACCAGTACTGTCTTCCAGAGAGACCTGAGTTAGACCTTCAGTGAAGGAGAGCAGAAAGAATGAAGCTACATGGGTGAAGAGGTTAGAGGGGCATGAGCAGCTCAAGCCTCCCTCTTTCTAGACCCCACTGCAGGGTGGCGCATTCCATCCTGTGGAGTCTGTGAGCTCAGCAGTGCGGGATACAGAAGCCAGGGCCGTGTGAATGTTTGCTGAAAGAAACAGTAGAGACAAAGTCTGTCTCATTACCACTAGGTAAATCTTTTGAGGACCTTTCTAACCTAGAAAGTCTGTGACATCTACTTTAAAGGTTAATTCTTAGAGCACAGGATGGGAGGCATGAGGGCAGGGACTTAATTTTCTTAGTGTTGTATTTCCAGGACTTAGACCAGCACCTGGCATTGGTGCTGTCCTTTCAGCACTTAGAATCCCACCTGGCATCATTAGTATGTCCACACTCATTGAATGCATGTGTTTGTTGAAGGTGAAAGTTGTTTCAGATGGAATTTTGTGAACCCTTTCTCTGATTGTTCTGAAAAAGTCTTTCATGATCCCCCCCCACACACACACTGCCATTCATTCTTCTTCCATGGCTCTCCTTTCCTCCTTCCAAATCCATATGTAGAGAAGTGGGGAACAAGGAGATCAGGGAGAGCCCCAAAGCTCACATATGTGAAAACAAACCTCTCTGTTGACTTGTGTGTCTCCCCTGAGATTTTCAGTGTTGTGGTCTCCTCCTGGTTTCAGAGAGAAGTCAGAGTGTTGTAGGTTTGTCTTGTAATGCCTCAGCAGTCACAATCTGGTATATTGAAGGCCTGTAGGATTCTTGGAAAACTCTAGTTCCCATTAGAAGGCTGAATGAGCTGTTTTCCAGTGTCCACAAAGGTTAGCAGCAACAGGGTAGATAGCTGCACACACAGAAGCACTAGACCAGGGGGGTATTTTGTGAAGTTCTGCAGTGTTATCCCTCTGACCATGTATAGTTCTGCATGGAGAGAATTTGAATGCTTTGGGAGAAAGTGTGCGTTCTGTTACCCATTGTTGTCTTAGGCTCCTTATCATGTCCTATCACCTTTGTGGTCTCTGTACTTTGCACTTCCAGTCTCAGGAGTCAGCTGTGAGCCAGCAAGGAAGCACTTGGCACAGCCTCTTGTCCAGTGTTTAAGGGGACACTCAGAACTGACTGTGGCCCCTACAGTGGCTTGTGTCTCTGGTTAGATGTCACCTTTATGGGAAATGAGGAAAAGCTTTTGAAGGTTTCTGTGATTAGGAGACGTCTCAGACTTATAGTACCTAAGTCCCATGCAGTGAAATATCACATAAAATCCAGATTTTGGCAAATGTGGGGTAGGGGGTAGGGATGAGGGAGGCTGGAGATGTGGCTCAATTGATAGAGAGCTTGCCTAGCATACAGGAAAACCATGGGTTTGATCCACAACACCATATAAACCAGGCATGGTGATGTACACTTGGAATCCTAGCACTTGGGAGCTGGAGGCAGAAGAATCAGAAGTTTGGGGTTTTCTTCAGCTACATAGTAAGTTCAAAGCCAACCCTGGGATACAGAAGACCCTATCTCAAAAACAAAACAAAAAAAATCTAGTTTTTGCGTTATTCATGCAAGATCAGAAGTTCTGACCATACCAGGCATTCTCTTTGCTTGGCTCCACTTGTGCTTGGAGAAAGGGGATGTGTGTTTTTTTTTTTTTTTTACATTATTTCAGACACTCCCTCTGTGTGTGTGTGTGTGTGTGTGTGTGTGTGTGTGTGTGTTGTGTGTTTTTAGGAGTGAGTCAACATTAGACAATGTGGTGCTTGAATTAGTGACATTGTGGAGTCAAAGTATTTACCTAGTTCCATTTGTTCTGAATAATATCAACCATTGAACTGGTTGAAATAACAACAGCTAGCTTTTGTTTAAGCGATTATTAAGGCTTTAAGACTGTGCTAGGTGTTTACATATGCTTGTTTATGGCATTCTTAAAACCACCTGAATACTGCAGGTTAGCAAAGAGAGGTTAAATAGCTGTATGAGTCAGGGTCCCCTATGGGAACAGACCTGATAGAGTGAGAACTCAGCAGCTGCTTAGTTTACAGAGCTAGATGCCTCAGCAGTCCCAATCTGGCATATTGAAGGCCCGAAGGATTCTTGGAAAGCTCTAGTTCCCATTAGAAGGCTGAAGAAGCTGATTTTCAATGTCCACGAAGGCCGCAGCAACAGGGTAGATAGCTGCACACACCAGCAAGTGGTATGGCAGCCAGGCTAAAGGCTCTGTGTCCTCTTGGAGCTTCTTATATGTAGTCCACCACCAACTGGAAGAGCCACCCACTCTGGAGGAAGGTCTTCTTTCATCAATCCTTCCTAGAAACACCATCATATACCTTCCCAAGTGATGTGTTATTTGATTTCTGATCTGATCAAGTTGACAATAGAATTATATGTCACATTTACTCAAGGCCTCCTGGCTACTAACAGCCTGTCAGAGTCACCATGGTGTACCCAGATGGCGGCCCCTGCTTAAGGGAAGCATTTTTGTTAGGCCTGGTTAGGTCCCCTAACTCTGCCCTACTCCTTTCCCATGCCTCATTAGGAATAGTGGAGAAGTTGAGGGACAGAGACACACTTGAATCTCACTCAGCCTGTTCATGGGAGAAGCCTGTGGCAGTCATTTGAGAGACAGCCTCTCATGTGGTACCCGTCAATTTCTTGACCCTCTTGTCTTGTTCCTGCATCCTGTAGTTCTAGGATGCTTGCCTGTTGTGCACAAAAGCCATGTTACAGTGAACCCAAACAAGTCATTGACATTTAAAATTAATTCACAACAGGTATTGTCGATAGCTGCACTGCTCATTGACAGTGCATCACTAATTGTGTTGAGAGAACTTCTGAGCTGGGGATGTTCTGCCAAGTCAAATCTTTCATTGGCTGGCTCCCAGCAAATTCATTTTGACTTGTGGAAAGTTTGAGGAATCACAGATTCCCTCCCTGTTTCAGAATGCTGGTTTATGGAAACCCTTTAATGATCTCTCTTCTGTTGCGGATCCTTTGTAGCAAGTAAAAATTGTACTCTGAAATGACTGATAGGCCAGGAGGCTAGGAGGCTGTGCCTTTGAAAGAAAGGGATAAACTGCAGATTGGATAAGAGTGGGTAAGGCTTTTCATAGTAGTAGCTGTTAGGTTCCTGTGTGTGTGTGTGTGTGTGTGTGTGTGTGTGTGTGTGTGTGTGTGTGTTAGAACAATATTGAGGTGTTAGTCCTTTCATTCCACCTTCTTTGAGGCAGTGTTTTTCAGATCACCACAGTGTTTGCTGACCTGTGAGCTTCCAGTACATTCTCCTGTCTCCACCTCCCTCCTTTCCTGTAGGTGTGCTGGGATCTGCTTTATGTGGGTCTGGGAATCTGAAGTCAGGTACTCAGGCTTGCAAGTGCATTTTAATGGTTAATCCATTGAGCCATCTCCCCAGCCCAGGGTCTTTATTTATAACCCATAATCTTTGAGCCTACTTTCTGTCTTTCCTTTCTTCTTCCTTCTCCCACTTTTGTCTCTTTCTTGTTTCTTCCACTTCTTCTGTGTATGTGGCAAGGTGTGTGTGTGTGTGTGTGTGTGTGTGTGTGTGTGTGTGTACATGTGCGCATGCTTGTACATGTGTGATCCAGAGAGCACTTGGTCTGTAACAGGCAATGCTCCCAGGATTCCAGGTGAGGTTGCTTGCTTCTCATCATAACCACAGGGGACATGTACTCTGACAAGTAAAGAAACTGAGGCAGAGATAGATAGGTTAAAGCTTTCATCTAAAGTCATTGTGTTAGTTCCTCTGCTCTTGTGAGAGTACAGGAGCTCCGGGGTCCCAGGCCAGCATCTCTGTCTCCAGGCTCTGGCTGCTTGTACTCTCAGGGTAAACATTTAAGCCTATGTGTGTATTTGGATGAAGTTGAGTTCCTCTGGAGGCCTTGAAAGTGGCAATTTAGTTGGCAGGGCAATTAAGTATGCTAGGTGCACAGCTCTGAGTCCCAGGAGGGACTGAGAGGGGGAGGGGAGAAATCTAGTCTCTGCTTGCGTTATCCATGCTTATTGGTTTGTGGCAGAGTGATTGACGCCAGCATCGAAATGACTCCAAGCAGCTTCCCTGGAGGAGCACTCTTCTAATGGTTTTTTCCTCTTTGTTGCCCTAGGTCCCTGGTGAATAGGATTTAGCTGTGATTCAGCTGCCGCTGTTCTTTTAGTAATCAGTGTGGAGGAGGGAGATGAGGGCTGCTATTAATGGCTTCTTATTTTGCATTCTCCTAATCAGATACCCCGCAGTTATTAATGTGCATGCAAGATGTTCTCTGGTGTCCCCGGGTGGTTTTCTTAGGTGTGCTGGACTGTTAGCTTTCTAAGATGGAATGCTTTATTAGGTTCTGGCCTAGGGGGCTGGAGGGATGGGTGGGGGCTGTTAAAGAGCCCTAAGTGAGGGGAGTGTGATCTGAAACCAATGCCTGGGGTAGGAATAGCAGCCCATCATGCTTGCCTCCCTCCCCTCCTGCCCTGAAAACCTTACCTTTCAGATAATAAAAGAGAAATGACAGAGCTGTTTACTAGGCAGCTAAATGCAAATTCTCTCCCCCATTAGTTTTAATTAGGATGAAATCATACATTTAAATAACCACTTCTGTTACTAATAACTGAACTCCTGATTCACTCTGAACCCAGGCAAATGCCTCTTAGGGTGTGAATGGCCCAGCTCTGAGTCATTCCACACCTGCACATTCACACAGCCAGGTTCCTCACATGGTGACACACATCTGGGTTTAAATATGTGATCAACATGGTGCATCTTGGGTATTGGACTTTCTGCACTCCTTAGGGACAGACAGAATAGTCTCATCATAGAATAAAAGTTTTGTAAGTTCCAGAGAAGACAGTTACCCATAACATCTAAAATGTCTTCTCTCTTTTCTTTCTTTCTTTCTTTCTTTCTTTCTTTCTTTCTTTCTTTCTTTCTTTCTTTCTTTCTTTCTTTCTTTCTTTCTTTCTTTCTTCTTTCTTCTTTCTTCTTCTCTCTCTGTCTGTCTCTCTGTCCCTCCTTCCCTGCCTCCCTGCCTCCTTCCCTGCCTCCCTGCCTCCTTTCCTCCCTCCCTCCCTCCCTCCCTCCTTCCTTTCTTCCTTCC